>MU777753.1:346591-359210 GCA_026770625.1 Nicotiana glauca
GGAAGGGGCAGAACTTAGAACTAGGAATAAGTGCAAAGTGAGAGTGGGATTAGGGAACCATAGAAATGGTAGCCATACCCAGCCATGGGTGTAGACTGGCACACCCTGACCAGTTGCTTGGTCCATACAAATTAAGAGCAGACCTTAGAGGTCAGACCTCAGTCTGGATGGTGATTTAGGACACCACCAGACTTGAGTCAAGGCTCAGCACATAAAGGGGAAATGAGAGTGGAAATTGGTTTGAGTAAGGGTTCAAAAGAACGTAGTTCAAAGTCATGGGAAGCAATAATATGATGTTGCCATGACTGGAACTATACTCTCATACAAAGGGGTTAAAGGGAAGGGACTCACATAGAGAAGCATTTATAGAAACACAAGGAAAGAAAGAAAGCATAACAGACTAAGGGTGCAGAAACATAAAGAAAGAAAGCATAACAGACTAGGATGTAGATGCATAGTGCAAGAAAGCATAACAAGCTTGGAGTAAAGTAATCACATAGTGGAGGGGCAGTATTTAATTAAGAGTGACATACCAGCTGCAAACACTAGAATAACAGGACAACAAGAGCAAGTAAACAGCCAAAAGTCAGTAGGAGCAAACTCAAGTTCTTCAGCAAATACTTGAGAGTTTGAAGGAACTCAAGAATGTTTCAGACAGTAAAAGAGAAGAGGGGCAGAGTGCTCAGTATTAGAAGTAGAGAAAGTAGTAGTAGAGAAAGTATTGCAATTGTGTCGTGTGTAGTTGTGAGAAGTGTTTGTGAGGCTTGTAATGTGTTTTTTTCCTTTCTTTTCTCCCGTCTCCAAGAGCAGAAAGAGTAGTCCCTTTTTATAGTGCAGAAGACAAGTAAGAAAAAAGGTAAGAAAATAGTTTTCAATCAATCACATAGGATTTTCCTTTGGTTAAGGGATTTGATTTCAAACGGGCATGGGATAATTAAGGAAAGAGAAACAATCAAAAATCTTTCCAAAGTATCATAACACAGGTAAATACACAGAGTTTATTTAAGGCAAGAATCCTATGGTACATAATTTGTGATAAATAAGGCAAGTAGATCAATCAAACAACCAGTAAATTGAAAGCTTTGTTCGAATGAACTTAGTTAGAAAAAGGGTGAGGAAAAGTTCAATCGGAAAAATCAGTAACAAATCAATCGAGCCTTATTAAAGGGAAATTGGAATCCATTACAAGTTGGCAGAACCCTTTTGAAAGAAAAACCCTCATATATAAGCACACAAGTGTCAAACAAGAAAGAAAACATTGGCGTAGACAGTTTCAAAATCATAAGCAAAGGAAAGTTCCAGCTCAGTTTATAGACTCGGCATGAGTTTGAGAGAGCCTGGGGGTCCTAAATAGAACCCTAGTCCCAACACAGAACCCAAAACTCGCAAAAATCCCAAACCCTAGGGTTTCAATTCGAGTAGGGTACAGAAAGGAGAAGGAAAATCAATGAAACAGACTCAAGGTCTCTTTCAGAGCACACAGATACAATAGCAAGTTCGAAGCAACAGAGTGAAAAATCATAAAGAACAGGTTTAAGAAAAGCTCATAACTCAAGCAAGTTCAGGAGAGAAAAGAGGTGACCTAGAACTTAGGAACAGTAGATGAATTAGGTTTAGAACTCAAACACAGGTCCGGTAAAGGCAAACAAAACTCAGTAAGAAAATAGTAACGGAACAGATAAGATAGACATGTAAAAACATGCTGTAGAAACCAGTAGAAGAAATAACAGAGCACAAATAGAAGCACATGCATAATAACGGCAAATAGGAGAAGACATGCGAGGAAAGGATACAAGACATAAGCGAAAACTCATAAAACATGGCATAAACAGACAGATTCACACAAAGAAAGAAGAAAAAGAAGAAATGGAAATCGTTTTAAGATTTTGAAAAAACCTAAATTGAAACAGACTAGTTTTGGAACAAAATTAGGGAAAAGCTTTAAAACCTCGACTATAACACAGATCTATCACAGATCTAAGAAAATAAAGGAAGAAGGAACCTTGAACAAGCTTTTAGGGTTTCTTAGAAACCCTAGCAATGAGAAGGCTTAGAAAGGATCTGGTCTCGAAAAGGTATGAACCATAGCTAGGCCTTTTAAAGCTCGAACACGTTGGAACGGAGCCGGAGGGGCCATAGGACCTCAGAACGGACATCTTTGAGGTTGGACCTCGAAAAACCTGAACAACCATGATTTGGGGTGAGGGAAGTGAGCACATGCCGTCCATGGCCTGAGAAGCCATGGACTCCGGTGAGAACTAGTCGGAGAAGACGCCAGAGGCGGCTAGGGTTTCGAGTGTTAGAGAGCGTTTGAGGGAAGGAGAGGGTTCAGAGGCGGCTACATGAGAGGAATGAGAGATAGGGTTAAGGTTTTGGTGGGATTAAAAAGGAAAGAGTGAAGGAGGGCCGTTCATTGAATATGCTGAACCAATTAATAATACATATGTATTAATTAAAAAATCGTAGAACTAATTTTACAATTATAAAACACTATTAATCGTAGAATAGGCTATAATTGCATTTATATGCAATTAGCTTTTAAAAATAACGAGCAATTTTGTAAAAAAGTACAAAAATCACCTTAATTATATTTTGGTATAAATATGAGAATAAAATAAATTATTCGCCAATAATGATAGTATGGAAATAATTATTGAATTTTGAACTATTAAAATAGATAACAAATTGATTATAAGAACTTTAAAAAATAAGAAAAAGTACCAAAACTCTTGGGAATGCTTATATGTGCATGAATATACTATTTTGAGAACATTTGGGGTGTATAAAGTACATAGGAAAAAATTGGGTATCAACAGCTGCCCCTCTTTACCCGGGAAGAATGAAAGAGTTGTCGGGTAAAGATATGATGACTAATTTTGACCGGAAGCGACGTTTTGAAAAGAATTTGACCGAGCTCTGTTTTCTGAGCTGCCTACATATCCTCGGTTTTACAGGAATCAGGCCGTATGAAGTTCAGGAACCGTTGACGGAACATGCCAACGGAGGTTTGAAAGGACGGACGCGATGCTCGGAAACAAGAGGCGTTTTGAAGTTGATCGGTTACGAGAACCGGAACGGAGTCACTCCTGCTGAGACGACCATTGCTAGCCGGTGTACCTGCAAGTGAGCAATGCAAATATATATTGTGTATAAATTTAAACGTGATGCAAGTTCCCGTTGGACCATGAATGTTGTCTTCGAATGGTTAGGATGACGTCCTCAGACCATGATGTCCTGGGCCATGAAGCGCAAAATTGAAGGATTCGCAGGCTATGAAATGATGTTCTCGAGCTATGATAATGGTGCCTTTGAATAATGATGGACAAGATATAAAGTGGGATCCTCAGGCCATGCCTGGTGTTCTCAGGCTATGAAAATGGTGCCTTCGAATGATGACGCCTTTGGATAGTTTGGCGATATTTCAGCCCATGAAATGCAAGATTTGGCGGTATTTCAGCTGACGTAAAAGCGTAAATGGTGATATTTTAGCCGACAGAAAAATTTAAATGCAGTGCGGCGATATTCCAGCCGATATGATAAGTAAAATGGTGATATTCAGCCGATAGAAAAATTTAAATGCAGTGCGGCGATATTCCAACCGATATGATAAGTAAAATGGCTATATTTCAGCCGATTTGAAAGATGTAAATGAAAGTGGCAGTATTTCAGCCATGCAAGAAAGAAAAAGTGGCGGTATTTCAGCCATGTAAGAAAGATAAAGTGGCGGTATTTCAACCATGCAAGTGGAGGTAGAGCTTAACCTCGGAAGGCAGAAAGGGTAGCCTTATGCAGATAATGCAGGATGGAGACAACGCTTAGTCTCGAAAGGCAGAAAGATAGCCTTATGCAATGCAGATAATGCAGATTGAGACAACGCTTAGTCTCAGAAGGCAGCCTTATGCAGATGATGTTAAATGGAGACAACGCTTAGTCTCGGAAGGCAGGAAGGTAGCCTTATGCAATGCAGATACTGCAGACGGAGACAACGCTTAGTCTCGAAAGGCAGGAAGGTAGCCTTATGCAGATGATGCTAAATGGAGACAACGCATAGTCTCAGAAGGTAGGAAGGTAGCCTTATGCAATGCAGATAATGTAGACGGAGACAACACTTAGTCTCGGAAGGCGGTAAGGTAGCCTTATGCAGATGATGCTAAATGGAGACAACGCTTAGTCTCGGAAGGCAGGAAGGTAGCCTTATGCAATGCAGATAATGCAGACGGAGACAACGCTTAGTCTCGGAAGGCAGGAAGGTAGCCTTATGCAATGCAGATAACGCAGATGGAGACAACGCTTAGTCTCGGAAGGCAGGAAGGTAGCTTTATGCAATGCCGGAAATGCAGATGGAGACAACGCTTAGTCTTGGAAGGCAGGAAAGTAGCCTTATGCAATGCAGATAATGCGGATAGTAATAAAGATTCTTAACTGATTGCTGGTATTTGATTGTGATGTTGCGGCTGCTGGGGAATATTGCGCGCAGGTAGCAAATGCGAATATGTGTGACGGTTTAATGTGATTGTGTAACATGTCGAGTAACTTTGTGACTTGGGTGCCTGCATCCGAAGAAAAATCGTGAGTTTTGTAACGGGGGAAAGGTTAGTTCATTTTCCTGGGGCCTCCGACATTGCGTATCATTGGGGTAGCATTGCTAAACAGCAGCTGTCATAGTTATGCATGATTTAACAAATATAACGTAAGTAGAAAATAGTTTTGTTTAAATGAACCAACGACTGCGATGTGGTTCAAAACATTGCAACCTCTCTTGCTCCGGAATTTTGAGGGTCCTCCTCAAAATTCTGCCCCAGTTTACTAGGCTGGCACTTTTGACGGTTGTGCTGAATGGCTGAAGAATCAACTTTGGAATTTTGAGGGTCCTCCTTAAAATTCTGCCCCAGTTTAATGAGGTGACATCCCTGGCGATGAGTGGCTAAAGACTAGCTTCAGAATTTTGAGGGTCCTCCTCAAAATTCTGCCCCAGTTCCAATAATAGGGGGAAATGAGATTTTTATTAAATTGTGACCGAACGCATAAGGCTGCCTATGTATCCCCTCTTAAACGGGAATCAGGTCAGGCATAGTTCAAATTACATCATAAAGAAATCATAGATGGTTACATATAGTATCGCTTCACTGCATCTGAGTTGATTGGCTTCGGCCAGACTTCTCCGTCCATTCTGCAAGAATAAGGGCTCCTCCAGTTAGAACCCGGTGAACTATGTACGGACCTTGCCCGTTGGGAGAGAATTTCCACTTGGCTTCATCTTGATGCGGGAATATCTTCTTCAACATCAGCTGCCCTGGTGTGAATTTCCTTGACTTAACTCTCTTGTTGAAGGCTCTGGACATTCTATTATGATACAATTGACCATGGAAAACTGCATTCCTTCTTTTTCCATCTATAAGGGCTAACTGCTCGTAGCGACCTTTTACCCATTCTGTATCGTCCAACTTTGCTTCTTGTATGATCCTTAGGGAGGGAATCTCTACCTCGGCAGGAATGACTGCCTCTGTACCATAAACTAGCATGTAGGGAGTTGCCCCGGTTGATGTGCGGACCGTGGTGCGATATCCCAGCAAAGCAAATGATAACTTCTCATGCCATTGTTTGTGACTTTCGATCATCTTCCTTAGTATCTTCTTGATGTTCTTGTTGGCTGCCTCTACGGTTCCATTCATCTGAGGCCTGTAGGCTGTAGAGTTCTTGTGCTTGATCTTGAATGCCTCACACATTGCCTTCATCAGATTGCTGTTGAGGTTTGAACCATTATCAGTGATGATTGATTCTGGAACCTCGAACCAGCAAACAATACGGTCACGGATGAAATCTACCACAACTTTCTTAGTTACTGCTTTGTATGATGCTGCTTCAACCCATTTGGTAAAATAATCAATTGCCACCAGGATAAACCGGTGCCCGTTTGATACGGCAAGCTCAATAGGTCCGATAACATCCATTCCCCAGGCGACAAATGGCCACGGTGAGCTAGTTTCAGTAAGCTCGTTTGGAGGCACCTTTATCATGTCTACATGTATCTGATAGCGATGGCACTTGCGAACGTAGTGAATACAGTTTGTTTCCATAGTCATTCAAAAATAACCTGCTCGGAGTATCTTCTTTGCTAAGACAAAATTGTTCATGTGTGGCCCGCATGTCTCTGCGTGCACTTCGTCCAATAGTCTGGTTGCTTTTTTTGCTTTGACACACCTTAACAAACCCAAATCGGGAATCCTCCTATACAGGATTCCTCCGTTGTGAAAGAAATTGTTGGATAACCTCCGAAGCATGCATTTCTGAGTGGCATTGGCAAGTTCTGGATACTTCCCTGTTGTCAAGTACCTTCTGATGTCGTGGAACCATGGTTTTTCGCCCACTTATTCCTCAACGTGAGCAAAATAAGCTGGATGATCATAGATCCTTACTGGGATGGGATCAATGTAATTCGTATCTGGATGCTGGATCATGGATGATAAAGTGGCTAATGCATCAGCGAACTCATTCTGGACCCTGGTAACATGTTGGAATTCTGTGTTTGTGAATCTTTTCCTTAACTCCTGTATGTGATGCAAATAGGGGAGTATCTTGGAGTTTTTGGTAGCCCATTATTATCGAACTTGATGTATGAGCAGGTCTGAGTCCCCGATCACTAGTAATTCTTGAGTGTTCATGTCAATGGCCATCTTGAGTCCCAGGATGCAAGCTTCATATTCAGCCATGTTGTTTGTGCAAGGGAACCTGAGCTTGGCGGATACTGGGTAATGCTGGCTGGTTTCTGATACCAGGACTGATCCTATGCCGACTCCTTTGAAATTTGCAGCTCCGTCGAAAAACAACCTCCAACCATCGTAGGATTCCGCAATACCCTCTCCTACAAAGGACACCTCTTCATCAGGAAAATACATTTTCAGGGGTTCGTATTCTCCGCCAATAGGATTCTCGGCGAGGTGATCTGCTATGGCTTGACCCTTGATCGCTTTCTGAGTTATGTAAACAATGTAAAATTCACTTAACAAGATTTTCCACTTGGCGAGCTTGCCAGTGGGCATGAGTTTTTGAAAATTATACATCAGTGGGTCTATCCTGGATATGAGGTAAGTGGTGTAGGCACAGAAATAATGCCTTAATTTCTAAGATACCAAAGTCAGAGCACAACAGGTGCGCTCTAATAGAGAATATCGGGCCTCGTACGGAGTGAACTTCTTGCTGAGATAATAGATGGCTTGCTCTTTTCTCCCCGTTTCATCATGTTGTCATAGGACACAACCGAATGCTCCATCCAAAACTGCAAGATAAAGCAATAAGGGCCTTCCTGGCTCGAGCAGATTCAAGACTAGTGGCGTTGACAAGTACTCCTTGATTCTGTCAAAGGCTCTTTGACAATCGTCGGTCCATCTAGTAGCAGCGTCCTTCTTTAGCATTTTAAAGATGGGTTCACAAATGACTGTGGACTGCGCTATGAACCGGCTGATATAGTTGAGTTTCCCCAGGAAACTAATCACGTCCTTCTTGTTCTTTGGCGGTGGCAATTCTTGGATGTCTTTGACCTTTGATGGGTCCAATTCTATTCCTCGATGACTCACGATGAAACCCAGTAGTTTTTCGGCCGGAACCCCGAATGCACATTTGGCGGGATTCAGTTTCAGGTTGTACCTTCTCAGTCTGTTGAAGAATTTTCTCAAATCTTCCCTATGATCAGTGGCTTTCTTGGATTTGACGATGAAATCGTCCACATATACCTCGATCTCCTTGTGTATCATGTTGTGAAAGATAGTAGTCCTGGCTCTCATGTAGGTGGCGCCAGCATTCTTCAACCCAAATGGCATCATTTTATAGCAATACATTCCCCATGGCGTGATGAAAGCCGTTTTCTCTGCATCCTCCTCATCCATCCATATCTGATGATACCCAGCGAAACAATCAACGAAAGACTGCAACTCATGCCTGGCGCAATTGTCGATAAGAATGTGTATGTTTGGCAAAGGAAAGTCATCTTTGGGACTGTCCCGGTTGAGATCCTGGTAGTCGACACAGATTCTGTCCTTCCCATCCTTCTTTGGTACTGGCACGATGTTGGCTAACCACGTTGGATATTCCACTACCCTGAGAACCTTGGCTTTGACTTGCTTAGTAACCTCTTCTTTGATTTTCAAACTCATATCAGGTTTGAACTTCCTGAGCTTCTACTTTACAGGCGGACAGGCTGGATCCATTGGCAGTTTGTGAGCTACGATGGACGTGTTGAGGCCAGTCATATCATCATACGACCAGACAAATATGTCCTCATATTTTTTCAAAAATTCTATATATTCTTCCTTTTCTGATGGCGACAAGTGAACACTGATGCGAGTTTCTCTGACATTCTCTGCATCTCCCAAATTAATGACCTCAGTTTCTTCCAGGTTGGACTTAGGTCTATTCTCAAAATTCTCAACTTCTCTGACGACCTCTTCGGGTATCTCGTCTTCTTATGAGTCTATTTCCTTTTGTTACGTTATTTCGTTGCAAGTCACAGTTGTTGGTTCATCGTCAAGATAAGTTGTAGTAATGCTGTATAAAATAGAGTAAATGATAGAGAAAATAGTAAGCAAGATATATATGATAAACTGAAATGCTTTGATTGAATCCATAATTGTTCGAAACATTGGAGCTCTTTTTGAAATAAAGACAATACGGAAAGAAAATCAACTAGTAAAGTAAGCTAAAAATGAGATGCATGGTGCTTTTGTTTAGCCTTGCTACCCCGAAGCTTTCCGGGCCCTGACGGTCCTAATTGACCAATTGCTGAGGCGGTCTCCTTTGCTTGCGGCTTGTATGGAAGGGCCTTCCTCTCCTTCCTCCTAAAAAAGAACACAAGATTCCATATCATGATCCTCTAGGAACAAATTCTTCATGGCTGCCAATGTCTCATCTTTTTCGGACCCGTATATAGTATCTGCCGGCTGGAAGGTTTGATCCAGGCTAGGTATCGGAAACTCCAACAGATAGTAGGGGCCGCGGCATGGTGGCGACCAATTTTGTAATTCGTCCCAAGTATAGCCGTAGCCTAAGCCAAAATTAGTGCCATGCTTTTTCAGTGTGATGGGCTTAGTGATTCCCTAAAGGTTCTTGCCGAGTCCCTTTCCAGGCTCGTACCCGCACCAATTCAGGATGCTTTCAATCTTGTTGTCCCACCACTTGTCTTTGTCCACAACATTGACCCTTTCGTTGCTGTGGTATGTCTCTCCGCCTATTCTCGTTCTGCCTCCGATCATCGGGATGGTTTGGCGATTGTATATGGGATTACTACCCTCGCCATGAATGATCACTTCCTGGTGATTCCATTCGAACTTTACCGCCTGATGTAGGGTCGATGCTACGGCTCCAGTAGCGTGGATCCAGGGGCGTCCTAAAAGCAGGTTGTACGATGCCGGGACATCTATTACTTGGAAGTCGACGTCGAACCATGTTGGTCCCATTTGCAAGCACATGCTGATTTCTCCAATAGTAGATCTCTAGGACCCATCGAAGGCTTTGACATTGATAGCCCCGTCTTTGATCTCGTGTAGGCCTTTTCCCCCAAAGTTCTGAGAGTTACAAGTGGGCATATGTTGAGGCTAGATCCTCCATCGATCAGGACTATGGTGATGAAATAATCTTCACATTGCACAGTGATGTGCAGTGCCTTGTTATGGCCCAAACCCTCTGGTGGCAATTCATCTTCGTGGAAGGTTATTTTGTGGCTTTCCAGCACTTTCCCCACCATATTCGCCATCTCTCTTCCAGTTATATTGCTGGGCACATAGGCTTCACTCAGTATCTTCATTAAGGCATTCTTGTGAGCATCTGAACTTTGCAGAAGAGCCAAGATAGATATTTGTGCTGGTGTTTTGTTCAACTGTTCAGCGACCGAGTATTCCTTAGCCAGTATTTTCCTCCAAAGATCGTCGGGTCTTGTCTTAATGGGACATCCCGGGGCTTGCTTACCGGACTCAGCTAGGTGCTATGGGGTGTAGACCCTCCTTGTCCTGGTCATTCCTTGTGCGGCAATCGTTTCTCCTATCTTTGTCTTTCCTTTCCTCCTAGATTCGGCAGTGTAATCCCATGGTATGGTATTTGAGTGGAATGGTGTCATGTCAGTCATTGCCATCGGAATAGGCACCCTTGGTGGCAACACAACAACTTCAAAGGGTATAGGTGCCTTTGGAACCCCAAACTCAACTTCGATCGGCCCAGATGCCTTTGCAGAAGAAGGTGCTTCAAATTCAAGTGGTACAGACAAATTTACTTTGTCATCCTTGGAGGGCTGATTTTGCACAACAATTGGGTTAAGGGTAACTGATGGCTTCTTCGGTTCATCTCCTTCATCAATCAAACCTATCGTCTCTTTGGGGTCCCAATCGTCCTCGATCTCAATCATATTAACGTCTCCACCTTTGTGGTCAGGTAGGGGGTTGTTACGAATATTACGAGCGGGCTCCTTTGCTACGATGACCTTGTTGTCGATCAGAGTCTGAATCTTATCTTTCAATGAATGACACTTGTCAAGGGTGTTCCCCTTCATGCCGGAGTGATACGCACAGGTCTTGTTGGGGTTGATCCATTGGGAGGGATTTTTTGGTGTTTTGTCTGGGATAGGAGTGACATAACCGGCAGCTTTCAGTCTCTCATATAATTGGTTGATTGGCTCAGCGATGGCTGTGTACTGCCTGGGAGGTTTTCGGTCGAAATTTGGTCTGGGCCTTGGGAAATTTTGGCGGGTAGGTGGAGATTGGTAGTGAGTGGGTTAAGTGTTATAAGCTTGGTAAACAGGTGTTGGTTGAGAGTATCTGGGTAAAGTGGGTTGATATGTGAGAGGTGGAGTAGATTGGTAAACGGTAGGTGGATAGGAGGGTGCAGGTGCTTGGTAATTTGGGATAGGCTGATATGTAAGTGGAGGTGATGGGTAGGTGTGGTATTTTGGTGGTGATTTGGCTCCCTGTGCGATCATCACGGCACTTACATCTTTCTTCTTGGACGCGCCACCAGTTTGTAAAGCTTTATTGGTGGCTTGCAATGCTTCAAGATTTGTTACCATACCGTTCTTGATGCCCTCCTCGATTATTTCTCCGAGTTTGATGATATCAGAGAAATTTTGACCCTCGATCAGCATCAATCTTTCATAGTATTGGGGATCTTGAGCCCGGACGAAGAACCTATTCATTTGTTCTTCTTCCAGGGCTGGCCTGACCTTCGCAGCTTCTGACCTCCAACGAGTAGCATACTCGCGGAATGTCTCGGTGGGCTTCTTCTTCAAGTTTTGTACATAGAACACATCCGGTGCATTCTCCGTATTGAAACGGAACCTGTCCATGAAGTTCGTTTCCATACCTACCCAATTCGTCCATTTCTTGGGGTCTTGACTGATGTACCAGGACAGTGCATCTCCTTTTAAACTCCTCATGAAGAGCTTCATGCGGATTTTCTCGTCTCTTCCAACCCCTACTAACTTGTCGCAATAGGTCCTCAGGTGAACCCTGGTATCTCCGGATCTATCAAACATTTCGAACTTGGGAGGTTTGTACCCCTCCGGAAGTTCAACATCTGGCTGAATACATAAGTCTTCATAGTTCAGCCCCTCAATGCTTTTGCTATCTTCGACACCCTGGACCCGACTAGTTAACTTCTTGAGCTCAGCTGCTAAGTTCTTGATGAGGGAGTCTTTGTCATCAGACTCCGGTGCATTTAAGATCGGTTGGGTGTAGTGAGGTATGGTATCCTTAAAGATAGGAGTGTTATGGAGGTGGTTGTTTGTGGTGTTTGATGGCTCGGGAATGAGTAATGGAGCATTGTAGCAGGTTTGAGCGTGGGTAGGCTGTATTTGTGGTTGCGGGATCTTTGTGGAGGTGCGGAGTTTTGGGTGTTGACATCAGGAGCAACAAGAGAGAATGATAGGCTTGCCAAGTTCCGAACTTGGTCCAACTCTTCCTGGAATTTTAGCAATTTCTGCTCAAGATGAGCAGCAGTTCCCTTAGCAATTGGGGTACCCTGAGAAGTTTCTTCCCTTACAATCTCCTTTCTAGCACTTGTGTTTTCCATTCTTCCTTTGCTCTTGTTCCGGACACGACTCGGAGGAGGAGGAGGTGGAGGGCCCTGGGATCTTGTAGAATATGCTGATGGTGCCAGAATGCATGAACTAACCTTTGGGGAGGGGAATAAAAATAAAAGAAGAAAAAAAAACAAAAAGGTAACAAGTTAGTGCAGGTTCCGAGGAAAGAATGTTGTAGTATTTAAACACATTGTGTGGGAATATAAATCGCGTCCTAATTTGGGTGCCTCGTTGTGCCCGAGGTAGGCCTAGTGACGGATTAGTTTTGGAGAACTTATAACACTAAATGCCTCATTTTATTGATAAAAATAAGACTAATCCAAAACGACTCTAAATAACATAAAGTAAATGTCACTATTGGACTTTGGCCTTATTACATTGTTAAAGCAAAATAAAGGATTCCTAACTACTTGGTCCCAGAAGGACCTTCCCTAGATTTGGTAGTCTTGTCTCCCTCGAACAGCTCCACCAACTCGCGTAGTCCTGGCAGCAAATAAGCTCGGGCCAGATGTCCGCCTGCATTTCCTTCAGTGTTTTGACAATCTTCAATTCTTTTGATGA
>MU777761.1:35490-57936 GCA_026770625.1 Nicotiana glauca
CCTCAAACCGGCCGTAGACTAGTCCGCAATGCCCTTTCCTCTTGAATCGACCTCCTCGCGCATCCAATCTATTCAAAACCACAACAAATACATTACTATATGCTAAAGAAACATAACCCAATCGAAATTACTCGAAAAATACTAAAAATTAAGAAGTTGGCAAAATCCGAGCCCACTTCTCGAAAAATTCTGAAATTTACATCACCGGATTCCTCGTCTTGCCACGAGTCCGTAAATATAAATTTTATCAAAATCGGAGTTCAAATGCTCCTTCAAAATCCTATTTCTCATTAAGAAAACACAAGCTCTAGTTCTTCCCTTTTTACTCAAATTCCATGAATTTAGGTGTTGAAATCACAGTTAGATGACGTTTCTAGGCCATAGGACTTACCTCCAATCAATACCCGTCGAAAACCCTCTTCAAATATACCAAAAAGCTCTTGAGGCGGAGTAAAAATGGTGGAAAAGTGATATGGGTCGCAGATGAAATAACACTTAAAACCATTCTGCCCAGATGTAATTCCTTCTATGCGAACGCGAGGGTCCTCTCGCGTTCGCGATGAACAAAAACTGACCGTTTTTAACTCTACGCGAACGCGTCCAAGTCCATGCGGACGCAATGAACAAACCAAGCTGGCCCCATATCTCTTCTACGCGAACGTGTGTAAGCCTTCCGCGAACACGATGGCCAACCTCACAGGCCTACGCGAACGGGTTCCCCTTCACGCGAACGCGAACAACTCAATTCCATAACTACGCGAACGCGAAGTCTAATTTCCAAGCCCCTCCAATTTACTCTTCGCGTTCGCGTTACAACCCACGCGAACGCACTGAAGAAACTTCCTGCAACACACAGCTGAAAAAAAACCAGCAGTCCTCAAAGTCCAAAAATAGCCCGATTAACCATCCGAAATCACCCCGAGGCCCTCGGGACCTCAACCAAAAATACCAATCTACTCCAAAACATCATACGAACTTGTTCCAATTATCAAAACACGTCCAACAACACAAAAATTATTAAATCGCGACGGATTCAAGCCTAAGTTAAACTAAAACTTTCAAAATTCTCATTCAATCAAAAACCCGACCAAACGACGTCCGAATGACCTGAGAATTTGCAGACATATCCAAAATCACCTAACGGAGCTACTGCAACTCTCGGAATTCCATTCCGACCCTCGGATCAAAATCTCACCTATCAACCGGAATTCGCCAAAATTCCAACTTCGCCAATTCAAGCCTAATTCTACACCGGACCTCCAAATTCAATTCCGATTGCGCTCCTAAGTCACAAATCATCACCCGAAACTAGTTGAATCATCGAAAATTTATTCTGAGCCCTCTAACTCATAAGTCAACATCTGGTTGACTTTTCCAAACTAACTTTCTTTTAAAGAGACTAATTGTCTCATTTCTAACCGAACTCTATCCGAATTACTTCAAATTCACTAACCACATATAATGAAACATATAGAAGCGTAAAACGGGGAAAACGGGGCAGTAATTCACGTGATGATGGGCCGGGTCGTCACATATACGAACAATAAGTTCTTACTTATTCTTTGCTGACTTTGTCTTTTTTTGTTTTCTTGTTCGTCATTATATCCAAATTCATTTATATCATTTGAACTAATGATATAATAATTTTGATTGAAATTTTCAACCAAAGTAGAAGATAATAGTATATCTTAATGTTCTCAATCATTCTTTGATTCAAAGAAAAATTATTAAAATTTTTGCAACTTAGTTCGGTGATATTCAATATTTGAGATTGTTATTAGATCTTGATAAATATGAATTGAATTTAAAATTTTGATTTTCTTCTTTGGATATGAATTTGAATAAATATTTATTTTTAGACAATATTAATAAGAAAATAGGACAAGAGGAGTTCGAGTCTCACCTTAGGGTAGGGGTAAGGTATGCGTACACACTACCCTCCCCAGACCCTACTAAGTGGGATTATACTGGGTGGTTGTTGTTGTTGTTGTTGTATTAATAAGAAAATATTTCATATAAGTTAGAATTTTATTCGATTTTGAATTCCTAAATATTAAAATTTTCTTCGAATAATTCAAATAATTAAAGATTAATAGAAAAAATTTAGTTAATTTTGAACTTTTCATATTAGAAATATAATTAAATGATAATAACTATTATCTAACATAAACCATATTTTATGTGTTATCCATCATGAATGATTAAATGATTTATATTAAAAATAGCAAATTTATAAGTAAGATTAAACTCGTTGTGCTTATTTAAAAAATTTGATTAACACTATTCACATGATCCAAAAAGATAATCAACCAAAAAAATCCGAAGACAAAAATTTACAAAATTCGTTACAAATCCAAAAGTGTTTAAAACATGTAAATATCAAATGATCGAATTTGAGGACAGTAGCTACAGGATTTAAATAAGGAAAAAATATTTATAAGTAAAATTTTACTCAATCTGGATTCCTAAAATATTAGGAGTTTCTAGGTAGCTTAAATTAAGGAAGATTTAATAAATAAATTTTCCTTACTTTAAAATCCTAAATATTAGATGTAACGACCCGACCGGTCGTTTTGTATTTTTTGAACCTCGTTCCCTTAAATAAAACTTCCCGCACTTGCTTTAACTAATTTATGACTTGCGAGAACGGGTGGTTCGGGAGTTAGGAGAGTTTTGAGCAAGGATATGTCCATTTGCTTCTTTAAGTTTTTCTAAAAAGGCCAAGTTTGACTTCGGTCAACATTTTGGGGAAACGGATCCAGAATCGTAATTTGATAATTTTTGAGGGTCCGTGAGAAAATATGGGACCTGGGCGTATGCCCAAAATCGAATTCCGAGGTACTTAGCCCGAGTAACGAATTTTTATGTGAAATTGTTAAGTTAAAGTTTCAAAGATTTAAATAAACTAAGAAATTATTGTTTTCCTAGGTATCTGGTTCGGATTTTGATTTCGAAACTTGGTACAAGTCCGAAATATCAGTTAAGACTTACCCGTAAAATTTGGTGTCAATCCGAGTAATTTAAGGGCGTTTTGACTCGTTGGAGGAGAATTAAGAACTTGAAGTTCAATTATTTGATTCATTTGATTTTGGGGGTTGATTCCTCGATTTAGCATTATTTTAAGTGTTTCGAGGGCTCGAGTAGGTCCGCCTCGTAATTTTAGACTTGTCGGTATGTTCGGGCGGGGGTCGGGAGCCCCAAGCGTCAAATGGTCGAGGTTCGAGTGAAGTTGGAAACTTAGAAAAGGGCTGGGATTTACTGCTTCTGTCATAACCGCATCTGCAGTTCTTGGGCTGCAGAAGCGGGACCGCAGATGCGGTCTAATGATCGCGGAAGCAGAAGGGGCCAAGCCAAGGGGAAACCGCAGAAGCGGACCCCCCACCGCAGAAGTGGTCCACCAGTCCCAGGCCCAGAACCGCAGAAGTGGTGGGCTTTCTGCTGAAGCGGACTTGCAGAAGCGAGGTCTTGATCGCAGAACTGTCCCAGGCCCCCTTGCTCATTTCCGCAAAAGCGGCTCTTGTCC
Source organism: Nicotiana glauca (assembly GCA_026770625.1). Classification (NCBI taxonomy): domain Eukaryota; kingdom Viridiplantae; phylum Streptophyta; class Magnoliopsida; order Solanales; family Solanaceae; genus Nicotiana; species Nicotiana glauca. The sequence goes on from MU777761.1 coordinate 39,014, forward strand.
GTAGAAGGAGAATCCTTCCGCAGAAGCGGAAATCACTGGGGACAGAAAGGTTCATTAATACGAACTCAAACTCATTTCTCTCACTTTTTACTACACACTTGGGCGATTTTGGGGTTTCAAAGAGAGAGTTTCCAATACCATTGCAAGGTAAGTAATCCCTACTCACTCTTAGTTCAAATACATAAACATTAGGTAGATTTAACGCTAAAATTAGGTAAAAATCAAGATATTAGAGTTAGACCTAGGGTTTAATCAAAACTAAGATTTAACCTTACAATTTGCCATGTAATGAACTATAAATCATATATTTGTGATCCTTAGGTGTTAGAGAACAACTTCCTTCGAAAAATCTTGGAATCCGGGTACGTGGGCCCGAGGTCGGAATTTAGGAAACTTGTATTAATGGTTAGAAAATTGCTTAAATAATTAGAATTTAACCTTGTAATCCCTTATTGACTAGTTCTTGCTTATTTTAATTAGTTGGCGCTCGTTTGGCCACGAATTAAGGGTTTGGGATCTTGATATTGGAAGTGCGCTTTGGAGTGATGTGAGTCTCCTTTCTAACCTCGTAAGAGGGAATTATCCCCATAGGATTAATGATTGAGTAATTGTTGCTAAATGCGGGGACTACGCACACGCTAGGTGACGAGAGCCCGTGCGTAGCTACTACTATGTTAAATGTCCGGGTAGCTTAGGACCCACAACATGCCTATTAAATATATCTCTTATGTTAACTTGTTATTATGAACACGTAGTGTATACTCTAGACTTAAAAAGGGAATAAGAGCATACTTGTATAGTTACTTAAGTTTGGCTTGGTGTTTTTGACCATTTATGTGCCATGTGTGTGAACTTGATATTTGTCCTTATTTGTGGATCGGGCCGATTGCCTTGGTATGAATAGATGCATCTATAGGCGCGCCGTCGACCCTCAGCAAGTGCACAGTTTATTTCTGTTGGTTCGGGCCATCGCCTCGGTATTACGTGCGCATGTTAATTGTAGAAAAGCTTATACCTGCTTTATTTTGCCATTATCTCACATGATAAATTATGAACTTGATTCTGTAAAGTTCTCGACTTATACCACTTGCCATAAACTGTTGATGTTTGTAAATTCCATGACTTGAACACATCATACTTATATATATCTTAAGTGACCTTAGTAAGTATCGAGTCGACCTCTCGTCTCTACTTCTTCGAGATTAGACAGGATACTTACTGGGTACATATTGTTTATGTACTCATGATATACTTATGTACCTAAATGTACAGGATTTGAGGCAGGTGGATCCAGACATCATTCTGGTGCATATCAGTGAGCGCGTCTGGGACTTCTACGGTGAGCTGCATTCCTTTCTTGCCGATCCGTAGCCGAAGAAGTCTTCCTTTTATTTTTTGTTGTTTCTGTCTATCCTGATTCAGACAGTAGGATAATGTATTATTCTTTTTTGTGTATATTCTACTAGTTGCATGTAGCTTGTGACACCAGGTTCTGGCACATACAGTGGTAGACGTTATTTTGGGGATTGTATAACTGTCTTTATATTTTATTAATATTTGATAGTTTTTAACTTTAAATTGAAAAACAAATCTGCTATAATGGTTTTTGGCAAAGGTAAAATGAGAATTTAATTATACTTCCGGGTTGGCTGGCCTGAAAAATGGTGTCGGGCGCCGTCATGACATATTATAAAAAATGGGCCGTGACAACATGGTATCAGAGCACTAGGTTCACATAGGTCTCACAAGTTACGGGCAAACCTCATAGATTCTTGTAGATCGGTACATAGACGTCTGTATTTATCTTCGAGAGGCTATAGGGTGTTAGGAAAGACTACTCTTTATTCATTTTCCATCGTGCAGTGGTCAGTGTACTAAATTTCCTCTACTATTCTCTTACAGATGGTGAGGACTCGTACCGCCGACGTTCCGGACCCGGGAGGAGCTGCTCCCACCGTTGCCAGAGGCCGAGGTAAAGGCCGGGGGAGGGAACCAGCCCGCGATAGGGGACGCGGGCATCCCAGAGCTATTCCAGATGCACCACCAGTAGACCCTACGGGGGATCCCATTGTCGAGGAGCAGGGCGAGGTGCCCGCAGCTGTGCCTGCTTCGGTGGATTTCATGACTGCGCCGGGATTTTAGGAGGTCATGGGCCGTATGCTTTAGTTCATGGACACCATGACTCAGGCTGGTTTATTTCCAGCGGACCCAGTTGCTTCGCAGGAAGGAAGGGGAGCACAGACCCCTACTGCTCATGCTCCAGGTCATGCAGCTGCGGTATATCAAACTTCGAGTGCACTATCTGTAGAGGGGGTTCAGCCAGTTGCTGCAGCGGCACCCCAGCCTAGGCCAGCTGTGAGTTTGATCCGCAGAAGTTACTAGACAGATGGACCAGACTTCACCCCCAGTCTTCGAGGGTGAGTGTCATGAGGACACCCAGCGCCCAGGATTTCATCGATAGGTACAGGGACAGACTGCACACTATGAGGATATTTGAGTCGCATGGAGTCGACTTCACTACTTTTCAGCTTGAGGGCAGGGCCCGTAGATGGTGGCAGTCCTATGTCCTTGGCAGACACGCTGGTTCTCCTCCCATCACCTGGGGTCCATTTGTAAAGTTGTTTCCGGACATGTATATTCCACCCTCTGAGAGGGAAGAGCTGCGGTATCAGTTTGAGCACCTTAAGCAGGGTCAAATGTTTGTGACCGACTATGAAGCGAGGTTTTCTGAGTTATCTCGCCATGCACTTATGATACTCCCTACGGATGCAAAGAGAGTGCGGAGATTTGTCGCCGGATTACAGCCCAGTATTCGATCGGGTATGGCCCGAGAGGTAGAGATGGGTACAGAGTATCAGCTCGTGGTCGAGATTTCTCGCCGGATTGAGGGGTATCGCCATAGGGGTAGGGAGCAGATACAACAGGACAAGAGAGCCAAATTCTTTGGAGAGTTTAGAGATGCCTCAACTAGGGGAAGAGGTCAGCATGGGAGGGGTAAGCCCAGTAGTCCCCCATCTTCAGCACCACTACCTCCCTCCCGGGGTGCTCCAGCACGCCCCTATATCAGTTCCATGCCAGAGAGTTCCTACCGCCCGCCAGCTATTCAAGGTTCTTCCAGTGGGTATTCAGGTCCTCAGGGTTCTTCTGGTCCCTACTTTAGTGCTATGACGGAGACTTCATATCATCCACCGGCTATTCAGGCTCCTCTCACAGGGTCTACGAGTCATCAGGAACGGTCATCAGGGCAGCAGGTCACCGCACCATGTTTTTTTGAGTGCGGTGACATAGGCCACATGAGGAGATACTGCCCTAGGCTTAGGGGCAAGGCAGTACAGCAGGGGCAGCAGCCCATGACTCCAGCACCAGCGGCCCAGCCACCTAGAGGTGGAGGCCAGACAGGCAGAGGTCAGCCAGCTAATCCTCAGTTAGGTGGAGGCCAGAAAGCCGGTGCTCCAGCTAGATTTTATGCTCTTCCAGCCAGGCCAGATGCATTGGCCTCAGATGCCGTCGTCACAGGTATTATTTCCGTCAGTGGTAGAGATGCATCGGTATTATTTGACCCATGGTCCACTTATTCATATGTATCATCTCTGTTTGCTTATTTCCTGGCCATTTCTCCTGAGCCTTTGGGTGTTCCTGTTCATGTGTCCACTCCTGTGTGCGATTATGGGGTTGTGAACCGGATCTACCGGTCTTGTGTGGTTACTTTTTGTGGTTTTGAGACTAGATCAGATCTTCTGTTTCTCGATATAATCGATTTTGAGGTTATCCTGGGCATGGATTGGTTATCTCCATATCACGCCGTTCTAGATTGCCAGGACAGGATTGTTTCTCTAGCGATGCCAGGGTTACCAAGATTGGAGTGGAAGGGTTCCATAGTTGATGCGCCTAGCAGGGTTATTTCTTTCTTGAAGGCTCAGTGCATGGTAGAGAAGGGGTGTTTGGCTTATTTAGCTTATGTACGAGACACCACCACAGAGTCTCTGGAGATTGATTCAGTGCCAGTAGTCCGAGAGCTCGTTGATATTTTTCCTTCTGATCTTCCCGGCATGCCTACGGATCATGATATTGATTTCTGTATTGATTTGGCTCCAGGCACTCAGCCTATATCTATCCCGCCGTACCGTATGGCTCCTTAGGAGCTGAAGGAGCAGTTGGAGGAGTTTTTAGCAAAGGGGTTTGTTAGGCCCAGTGTATCGCCTTGGGGTGCACCAGTACTATTTGTGAAGAAGAAGGATGGGACTATGCGGATGTTCATTGATTACCACCAGTTGAACAAAGTCACCATCAAGAACAAGTATCCATTGCCCCGTATTGATGATTTGTTCGATCAGTTGCAGGGTGCCAGGGTGTTCTCTAAGATCGACTTGAGGTCAGGGTATCATCAGCTGAAGATTCGGGATTCGAATGTTCCGAAAACTGCATTCAGGACTAGGTATGGCCACTACAAGTTTCTGGTGATGTCCTTTGGCTTGATTAATGCTCCAGCGGCATTTATGGATTTGATGAACAGGGTGTTCAGGCCTTATTTTGATTCTTTTGTCATCGTTTTCATAGACGACATCTTGATATACTCACGTAGACTGGGGGAGCACGAGCAACATTTGAGAGTAGTGCTTCAGACCTTGCGAGAACAGCAGCTTTATGCTAAGTTCTCCAAGTGTGAGTTTTGGCTAGAGTCAGTAGCATTCTTGGGGCATGTAGTGTCAGGAGAGGGTATTAAGGTGGATCCTAAGAAGATTGAGGCCGTTCAAAGCTGGCGAAGTCCTACTTCGGTGACCAAGATCAGGAGCTTCTTGGGGTTAGCAGGCTATTACCGGCGATTTGTGCATGGCTTTTCAACTATTGCATCACCTCTGACCAGATTGACCCAAAAGGGTGCCCCGTTCTGTTGGTCCGATGATTGTGAGGAGAGCTTCCAGAAGATCAAAACGGCTTTGACTACGGCACCAGTTCTTGTATTGCTTTCCGATTCAGGGATGTATACAGTGTATTGCGACGCTTCTCGCGTTGGCTTGGGATGTGTATTGATGCAGGAGGGGCAAGTTATTGCATATGCTTCACGTCAACTGAAGGTTCATGAGAAAAATTACCCTATGCACGATCTAGAGTTGGCGGCGATTGTTCATGCTCTTAAGATACATAGGCATTATTTATATGGAGTATCATGTGAGGTTTATACAGACCATCGCAGCTTGCGGCAATTGTTCAAGCAAAGGGATCTTAATCTGAGGCAGTGCAGGTGGCTTCAGTTACTAAAGGATTATGACATTACCATTCTTTATCATCTAGGCAAGGCAAATGTGGTCGCGGATGCCTTGAGTAGGAAGGCTGAGAGTATGGGTAGCTTGGCATTCATTACTGCTGAGATGAGACCATTAGCTTTGGACATTCAGTCTTTAGCTAACAGACTTGTGAGATTAGATATTTCAGAGCCCAGCTGGGTTCTAGCATATGTGGTTGCTCAGTCTTCGTTATTGGGGCAGATTATGGCCCGACAGTTCGATGATCCACATTTGGCAGTTCTCAGAGAGACGGTACTTCAGGGAGGTTCCAAGGAGATTTCTATTGGCGAGGATGGTGTGTTACGGCTTCAGGGTCGTGTATGTGTCGCTAATGTTGATGGCTTGATAGAGAGGATTCTAGAGGTGGCCCACAGTTCGAGGTACTCCATTCATCCGGGCGCCACGAAGATGTATCGTGACTTGAGGCAGCATTACTGGTGGCGGAGGATGAAGAAGGACATTGTAGAGTATGTAGATAAATGTTTGAATTGCCAGCAGGTCAAACATGAGCACCAGAGGCTAGGTGGCCTACTTCAGCGGATGCCCATTTCGGATTGGAAGTGGGAGCGCATCACCATGGATTTTGTGGTTGGGTTGCCGCGACTTTGCGGAAGGTTGATTCAGTGTGGGTTATTGTGGATAGGTGGACCAAGTCGGCCCACTTCATTCCAGTGGCGACTACTTACTCAGCGGAGAGATATGCTCATATTTACATTCGGGAAATAGTCTGGTTGCACGGTGTGCCGGTTTTCATCATATTAGACAGAGGCATTCATTTCACTTCCCATTTCTGGAGAGCTGTTCAGAGTGAATTGGGGACCCGTGTAGAGCTTAGCACGGCATTCCATCCTGAGACCGACGGGCAGTCGGAGTGGACAGTTCAGATTTTAGAGGATATGCTTAGAGCATGTGTGATTGACTTTGGAGGGCATTGGGATCAGTTCTTACCCTTGGCGGAATTTGCATATAATAACAGCTATCAGTCCAATATAGAGATGGCCCCGTATGAGGCATTATACGGTCGGGGTTGTCGTTCTCCTATCGGGTGGTTTGAGCCTGGTGAGGCTAAGTTGCTTGGTACAGATTTGGTTCAGGATGCCTTGGATAAGGTAAAGTTGGTTCAGGAGAGGCTTCGCACAGCTCAGTCCAGGCAGAAGAGTTACACAGACCAGAAGGCGCACGATGTATCATTCATGATTGGTGAGAAGGTTCTCTTGAAGGTTTCGCCCATGAAAGGCATTATGAGGTTTGGAAAGAAGGGCAAGTTGAGCCCAAGGTTTATTGGCCCCTTCGAGGTGTTGAGGCGAGTTGGAGAGGTTGCCTATGAGCTTGCTTTACCTCCCAGTTTATCAGGAGTTCATCCAGTCTTCCATGTATCGATGCTTCGGAAGTATCATGCCGACTATTCACACGTGTTGGATTTCAGTACCATCCAGTTAGATGAAGGCTTGGGCTACGAGCAGGAGCCAGTTGCCATTGTTGATAGACAGGACCGCCGGTTGAGTTCCAAGAGGATTTCTACGGTAAGAGTCCAGTGGAGGGGCCAACCAGTTGAGGAGGCGACCTGGGAGTCCGAAGAGGACATGCGGAGCCGATATCCCCACTTATTCAGCAGTTCAGGTACTTTTCTATGTCCATTCGAGGACAAACGTTTGTTTAAGAGGTGGAGAATGTAACGACCCAACTGGTTGTTTTGTATTTTTTGAACCCCGTTCCCTTAAATAAAACTTTCCGCACTTGCTTTAACTAATTATGACTTGCGGGGACGGGTGGTTCGGGAGTTGGGAGAGTTTTGAGCAAGGATATGTCCATTTGCTTCTTTAAGTTTTTCTAAAAAGGCTAAGTTTGACTTCGGTCAATATTTTGGGGAAACGGACCCGAAATCATGATTTGACAATTTCTGAGGGTCCGTGGGGAAATATGGGACCTGGGCGTATGACCGGAATCAAATTCCGAGGTCCTTATCCCGAGTAATGAATTTTTATGTGAAATTGTTAAGTTAAAGTTTCAAAGATTTCAATAAACTAAGAAATCATTTTTTTCCTATGAATTGGGTTTGGATTTCGATTCCGAAACTTGGTACAAGTCCAAAATATCAATTAATACTTACCCGTAAAATTTGGTGTCAATCCGAGTAATTTAAGGGCATTTTGACCCGTTGGAGGAGAATTAAGAACTTGAAGTTCAATGATTTGATTCATTTGGTTTTGGGGGTTGATTCCTCAATTTAGCATTATTTTGAGTGTTTCGAGGGCTCGAGTAGGTCCGCCTTGTGATTTCGGACTTGTCGGTATGTTCGGGCGGGGCTCGGGAGCCCTGAGCATCAAAGGGTCGAGGTTCGAGTGAAGTTGGAAACTTAGAAAAGGGCTGGGATTTGCTGCTTTTGTCATAACCGCATCTGCGGTTCTTGGGCCGCAGAAGCGGAAACGCAGATGTGGTCTAATGATCGCGGAAGCGATAGGGGCCAGGCCCAGGGGAAACCGCAGAAGCGGACCCCCGACCGCAGAAGCGGTCCACCAGTCCCAGGCCCAAAACTGCAGAAGCGGTGGACTTTCCGCTGAAGCGGACTCGCAGAAGCGTTCCAGTCCCCCTTGCCCATTTCCGCAAAAGCGGCTCTTGTCCGCAGAAGCGGACCCCGCAGAAGCGGGAATCCTTCCGCAGAAGCGAAAATCACTGGGGACAGAAGGGTTCATTAATACAAACTCAAACTCATATCTCTCACTTTTCACTACACACTTGGGCGATTTTGGGGGTTTCAAAGAGAGAGTTTCCACATACCATTGCAAGGTAAGTAATCCCTACTCACTCTTAGTTCAAATACATAAACATTAGGTAGATTTAACGCTAAAATTAGGTAAAAATTCAAGAGATTAGAGTTAGACCTAGGGTTTAATCAAAACTAAGATTTAACCTTATAATTTGCCATGTAATGAACTATAAATCATATATTTGTGATCCTTAGGTGTTAGAGAACAACTTCCTTCGAAAAATCTTGGAATTCGGGCACGTGGGCCCGGGGTCGGAATTTAGGAAACTTGTATCAATGGTTAGGAAATTGCTTAAACAATTAGAATTTAACCTTGTAAGCCTTATTGACTAGTTCTTGCTTATTTTAATTAATTGGTGCTCGTTTGGCTACGAATTGAGGGTTTGGGCTTACTCTTGATATTGGAAGTGCGCTTCGGAGCAAGGTGAGTCTCCTTTCTAACCTCGTAAGAGGGAAATGTCCCCATATGATTAATGATTGAGTAATTCTTGCTAAATGCGGTGACTACGCACGCGCTAGGTGACGAGAGCCCGTGCGTAGCTACTACTATGTTAAATGTCCGGGTAGCTTAGGACCCACAACATGCCTATTAAATATATCTCTTATCTTAACTTGTTATTATGAACACGTAGTGTATACTAGAGACTTAAAAAAGGAATAAGAGAATACTTGTATAGTTACTTAAGTTTGGCTTGGTGTTTTTGACCATTTATGTGCCATGTGTGTGAACTTGATATTTGTCCTTATTTGTGGATCGGGCCGATCGCCTCGGTATGAATAGATGTATCTATAGGTGCGCCGTCAACCCTCGGCAAGTGCACAGTTTATTTCTGTTGGTTCAGGCCGTCGTCTCGGTATTATGTGCGCATGTTAATTGTGGAAAAGCTTATACCTGCTTTATTTTGCCATTATCTCACATGATAAATTATGAACTTGATGCTGTAAAGTTCTCGACTTAAACCACTTTCCATAAACTGTCGATGCTTGTAAATTCCATGATTTGAACACATCATACTTATATATATCTTAAGTGACCTTAGTAAGTATCGAGTCGACCTCTCGTCTCTACTTCTTCGAGATTAGACGGGATACTTACTGGGTACATGTTGTTTATGTACTCATGCTACACTTCTGTACTTAAATGTACATGATTTGAGGCAGGTGGATCCGGACATCATTCTGGTGCATATCAGTGAGCGCGTCCGGGACTTCTAAGGTGAGCTGCATTCCTTTCTTGCCGATTCGCAGCCGAAGAAGTCTTCCTTGTATTTTTTGTTTTTTTCTATCCTGATTCAGACAATAGGATAGGGTATTATTCTTTTTTGTGTATATTCTACTAGTTGCCCGTAGCTTGTGACACCAGGTTCTGGCACACACAGTGGTAGACGTTATTTTGGGGATTGTATAACTGTCTTTATATTTTATTGATCTTTGCTGGTTTTTAACTTTAAATTGAAAAAAAAAATCTATTATAATGGTTTTTGGCAAAGGTAAAATGAGAATTTAATTATACTTCCGGGTTGGCTGGCCTGAAAAATGGTGTCGGGCACCATCATGAACTGTTATGGAAAATGGGTCGTGACATTAGGTAAATAATTAAATTACAATTACAATTTTGTTCAATATAAAGTCTAATTTTAAAGGGTAAAAAAGGCGAATAATATTTCGCTAAGGATGTTCGTGCTTTTAATATAGTATAGATATAGATATAGATTCATTATGTGTTTATGGTCAAAGATGCCGAGTTGACGCAAGGGAAAAGATTATTGGTTAAAGTATGTGTTTATCCCAACAATGCAACTATCTAATTTAGATATTCTTATAAATTTGTCGGCAAATATTTTTCTCTACGTTTATATGTTTCACAATGACGAAAAATAAAGCACATAGACAACATGTTTTCTTCACATGTCTAGCTTCATGTTCCAATTTCAACAGGAATACCAATGTTGACATAAGAGTCTTGGTCACGACAGAGGGATCGAAACGGATAAAAGAATCATACACTATGAATATCGATAAAGAACTAATAGACGAAATACGTTTCGTTATATGTTTGTGTTTGACCCAAAAGATACAAGAATCCCTTTGAACAAATCAATTAAAAGAAGAACGAATAAATCTTAGTTGAATATAATAAGTACTAGATTAAGCAAAAGGAAGATATGATCAATAATGTATTTCACGTTTTCAAATGATTTGTTCCTTACAAAGTTCTGTCCCCCCCTACAAAGCCCTTCATATCCCTTATATATTAAGAGAAACTATCCTAGGTTGCCAGAGACAAACTATTAAGAATATTCAACAGAATATCCCACTGTTCTCTAACGGGCTTACAATATTACAAGGGTCGTGTATTTTCCTTTTTTATACTAAGGTCGTTTCTTTTGGGACGTTGGCTCAGCGTGGCCCACTCGTTGGTTGTGTTCACCGTAGGTCGTGGTTGGTCAAATTTGGACCCATACACTTAGTCCCTCCGCTTGTCGGGGTTGCGAACGAACGCGTTCTTGATGAGCGAACTTCACACGCTCACTTGGAGGAATTGACCCATCGGAACTTTATGATCTGGTCAATAGGGGTGGTCATCATGCTTAACAAAATGACGGGTGGTACTCCTCATCGGGAAGTGATGTCAGCTCCACGTGCATCATCACTATGCAGGTTTTTGAGACAAGGATTTGACGACTTGATGCTTCGATTCTTGCACAGCTCTGAGACCTGCCGCCTCGATTCTGGCGCCACCCAACCCTATAAATAGGTGGGGATTTGCATTTCTAATGATCTTTGGCCATTTCTCTTTCGAATAACCACTTTCACTCTACCTCGTTTGCTTCCTTATCTTCCTATTTTTTCTTTCATTCTTGGCCTGAAGCTTCTATCTTCTTTGTTAGTATTCTTTTAACCGATATTATGCCGAAATCTCGTGGTCCTCATGAAGTGGTTTCTGTGGTTGTTCCATCATCCTTGGTGCCACCCTCTGACAGCGGGAATGTGGTGGTAGAAGAGGGTTACAACCCTCTTACAGTGGGGAATTTGTTACTGAGACATCCTATATCTCGTAATGACTTCCTTAAGGACCCTCCTCCCACTCCGAGCTTCGTGCCTTCTAAGATGGATCAGGTCCATTTTGACACTTTTCGTATAAAATATGGCATTCCCGCCCATGTAGAAATGGTTCCGGCGGGAGGGGATTACGTAGATGTACATAGGCTGGGATACTGTGCTTTCTACGATTATCCCTTCATGATTGGCTACATTCTTCATCTCTTCCCTCTAGCAGAGGAATTCGGTAGATTTTATCAGGTTTGTCCCGCACAGCTTACTTCGTATACGCTAAAGGTACTTTTGCTACTGACCAAGTGTGCAGAATTGGCGGAGTGTGACGTTTCTATCCACCACCTTATGCACCTGTTCGCGCCTTGCTTTCTCAGGGGTACCATGGTGCATTTGAGGTTTCTTAATACGAAAGGTCTTGTAGTTTGGACGGATGGCCGGGCGAGCTGTAAGTTTTGTCATAAGTATTTCTTTGTCAAGACTGAGCACGTCGTCTCTACTCCCGTCAGATTTCCAGAGAGGTGGAACGAGAAACATAAGTGTCGTTACTCATTTTGTTCTCTTTTCTCTTGTATTTGCTGTGAAGCTTATTTTTTTGCCGTTTTGTAGCGATGGGCCGTCCTCTTTGCCTTATTGCGGGCCTCATGGATTGGGTAGCCCGTCAGTTACCCCAAGCAGAAGAAACTCAAACCTGGTCCGCCTTGGTGAAGTGATACGACCCCAAAGTTTCTTCCGGTAAATGTCGTACTTTTCTGCCCTGTTGGTTGTGTGAATGTGCTTTAATGGTATGATACTTTGTGATGACAGGTCGAGTATCTTCCAGGCACAGGGCGCCAATTCCTGCCTTCAAGCAAGTCGCTGCTGCTACGGCTTCGCAGTTTATTTTGAGTGATTCTGTTTGGGAAGATCGCCCTTAACCTGTTCAGTTGGGAGATTTGTCTCGAGTTGTAGCTACGAGGGAAGAAACTTCCTCGTCACCGGCCCTCATCTGTTGGGTGAATCGTCTGAGGGGGACGAGCCGTTGGAGAGAAAGAGGACAAGGCTGGAGCTGGGGAAAGGTGTGGCCACAGATGTTGACGGCAGCAGGGCGTTCCGAACAGCCTTGGTGCCCGTGTTCATGGCTGATGCCATTTTGTTGGAGCGATCTCCCCGAGTGGAAGAAGTTGATCAAGGGGTTGGCTCGGTGTGCCCCATTGAGGGTGAAGCGTCGTCCAATGTCGGGGGACGACATGTTGGGGGTAATGACTTTGGTTCTGATATCGACCCAAAGGAGGTTAATGAATTTATGGGTCGTCATACCCACGTGGAGGTGAGGATGGATGGATCTGACCGTCATGTGGTTGTTCCGGGGAGCTACAACTTACTGCTGAATAGCGAGCATGTGGCGTTAGCCCTGGCTTCCTTGTGTGCCGCTCCTGAGAGCGAGATGCTTGGGGCGATGAGTGACGTGGAGTTATCTCGGAAGGTGGCTGGTATGGCCCTGCAGGTGTGTGCCTTTCCTTCTCTTCCTCCCTCTCTTTTTCATGTCGTCGGATTGGTACGTTAATCATCTCTCTACATTTTGTCTCTAACCTTTGCTCCTTTCTTTTGTCAGACTCTCATCCTGGAGGCGGAGAGAGATCATCGAGAGGGAAGAAGGACGGGTCTTTACAAGAAGATGTCGTCCAAGTATCAATAGTATCGAGCTAAGCATCGGGCGATGTCTAATATTTATTGCTAGGACCCTGAGTTTTAGGTATTCCGTGAGGGGCTTAAGCAGCGAGAGGGCCAATTGGAGCGCCAAATAGAGGAGTTGAGGGAGAGGGATAAAGAGCTTGTGAGGGTCGTCGCCCATAATAGTGAATTGGAAACCTCTCTCAAGGCGAAGGAGGATGAGCTCGAATTGAGTAAGGGGTAATGGATGAGAACGCTAATTTGCAGGTGAGGGTTGCCAGATTGACCGCTGAGTTGAATGTTAGGACATCGGAGATAGGGGGCTCAAGGGTGAGCTATACGTTAGCGCCGATAATTTGGCGGCAGTCATTTCTGAATCGGTGTCTTTGAAAGATGCCCTCTGCATTTCCAGGTCAGAACTGTCTGGGGAGAGGGATGCCTCTGGTCGTCGGGTTGTAGAACTCGAAGGGTGTATCAGATAATTGGAGGTGGAGTTGGCTACACTGAATGGTCAAATGGCCTTGCTGAGGGCAGAGGAGGCGAGCCTATGCTCTTAGCCTTCCACTTCTCATGCTACAGCCGACCCGGCCATGCCTCATCATCAATATGAGTTGTGGGTTCATGTTGAGGCTCGACTGGATGTGTATAGGGATTTTCTTATTGAGGCAAGGGTGACCGAGGCAAAACTTGAGGTCGTTCATACCGCAGCTCATGCGGCTCGTGAGGCCTGTGGGTCCTTATACTCCCAACGGGGGCGATATCAACTCCGACAATGTAGGTCACCTGACCTCAGATTCATAGTACGAGGATGTTTATCCCACTGGGGATGATAGGAAGACTTAGTTTGTATTTACTTTTGGGGATTTTTTACGGGTCGTACTTGTAACTATTTGTAAAGGCAAATGTAAATGATGTTTTGATGAAATGTGCAAATTACTTTTGTTGGCTTATTTTCTCCTGTATCTATCGCGTACATGGGATGTTTATTCTAAAAGGTCATCGGAGTAGAGTTCCATAATGGTTTGAACTAGGTCAAACCTATGTTATCATCGATGGCTTAGGCCATTAGGATGTTGCTTCGACTATCGTCGAAGTAGGATCCCGTCGTGGTTCGAACTAGGTCGAAACTATGTTGTCGTCGATGACTTAGGCCATTGGGATGTTGCTTTGAATGTTGTCGAAGTAGGATCCCATCGTGGCTCAAACCAGGTCAAACCTATGTTATCGTCGATGGCTTAGGCCATTGGGATGTTGCTTCGAATGTCATCAAAGTAGGATCCTGTCGTGGCTTGAACCAGGTCGAACCTATGTTGTCGTCGATAGCCTTGGCCATTGGGATGTTGCTTTGACTGTTATCGAAGTAGGATCCCATCGTGGCTCGAACCGGGTCGAACCTATATTGTTGTTGATGGCCTTGGCCATTGGGAAGTTACTTCGACTGTTGCCGAAGTAGGATCTCGTCGTGGCTCGAACCAGGATGAACCTATGTTGTTGACGATGGCCTTGGCTATTGGTATGTTGCTTTGACTGTCGTCGAAGTAGGATCCCCTAGTGGCTCGAACCTACGTTGTCGTCGATGGCCTTGGTCATTGGGATGTTGCTTCGACTGTCGTCGAAGTAGGATCCCGTCGTGGTTCGAACTAGGTTGAACCTATGCTGTCATCAATGGCCTTGGCCATTAGGATGTTGCTTCGACTGTCATCGAAGTAGGATCCCGTCGTGGTTCGAACTAGGTCGAACCTATGTTGTCGTCGATAGCCTTGGCCATTGGGATATTTCTTCGATTGTCGTCGAAGTAGGATCCCGCCTTGGTTTGAACTAGGTTGAACCTATGTTGTCGTCGATGGCCTATGCCATTCTCTGTTGGGGACACTGTCGTGCTCCCATAGGGAGGCACGATTTTGCTTATGTAATGGAGTTAAAGATCACATGTTTGCTCTGCACAGATAATGGAGATTTGATTAAGTTTTTGCGAGAATTACATGTTGATTCCGCACATACAATGGAGGTCCACTTATACATATATTCAAGCCCTTAATTACTTTGCCCTGGAGAACCTGTTGACGGGTCGAGGTAATGAACAACGCTCCGACCCTTTATGCGTCTTCCTTGCCGCCTCGTTAAAAATATCTTCGTGAAAACCCGATTGGAACAAAAACCGGATAAGGGAAAAATAGTAGACTTAGGAGACGCCTTCTTTTAGAAGTGCAAGTGCTTGAGATAGGCGACGTTCCAGTTACTTTGGAGTATCTTTCCCTCCATTTTTTCTAACTGGAATGCTCCTTTACCTGTCGTGGCTTTGATTTTGTATGGTCCATCCCAGTTTGTTCCCAGTTTTCCTTCATTGGGATCTTTGGAAACTTGTGTTTTAGCCTTGAGGAAATAGTCTCCGACTTTGAGCAGTCGTACCTTGGCTTTCTTGTTGTAGTATCTTTCTACTTGTTTCTTCTAAGCCACCATTCTTACATGGGCCCTTTCTCTCCGTTCTTCGACTTCATCTAGGTCATGCAGCCTACTTTCGTCATTACCTTTTCCGCTCTCTTGGGAGTACCTTAAACTGGGTTCCCCGACCTCGACGGGTATAAGTGCATCGGTCCCGTAGACCAGTGAGTATGGTGTTTCTCACGTGCTAGCTTTCGACGTGGTGCGGTATGCCCATAATACTTCTGGTAAAAGTTCGGGCCATGGCCCTTTAGCTTCCTCAAGCTTCTTTTTCAATTTGTTCAATATTATTTTATTGGAGGATTCGGCTTGACCGTTGGCGGCAGGGTGGTATGGCGTGGAGAGTATTTGTTTGATTTGCCATTTTTTGAAAAACTCGATCGTTCTTTTCCCGATGAACTGAGGACTGTTGTCGCAGCTGATTTCTTTGGGGATGCCGAAATGGCATATGATATTTTTCCATATGAAGGCGATGACCTCTTGCTCACATATCTGAGTGTACGCACCTGCTTCCGCCTATTTAGAGAAATAGTCAGTTAAAACTATAAGGAAATGCACTTTACCTCGCTCTACTAGGAGGGGGACGATTATGTCCATTCCCCACTTTGTGAATGGCCATGGCAAAGTGACGGAATGAAGGAGTTCCCCTGCTTGATGTATCATAGGGGCATACTTTTGACATTGTTCACACTTCCTAACGTAGTCGACGACTTCTTTTTTCATGGTGGGCCAGTAATACCCAACACGGATAAGACATCGGGTGAGGGCGCGATTTCCTGTATAGGCATCACAGTGCCCTTCATGTACTTCTTCTAGTACCCGCCTGGTTTAGTGCGGTCCAAGGCATTTGGCTATGGGGCCGCCGAATGTTCTTTTGTAGAGATCATCGTTCACTAGACTGTACCGAGTTTCCTGTGCCCGGAGTTTTTCTGCTTATTTTTTGTCTTGCGGCAGTGTTCCATCCTACAAATAGGCTAAGAAGAGGTTATGCCAGTCCCAAGTTAAGTTTATCGAATGTACCTCGATGTGGTCTATCGCGGAATGAAGAAGGGTGACCACGCTTTTCGTGCTGATATCCTTTGTGGCCACAGCTAGTTTAGCAAGTCCATCTGCTTCGATATTTTGTTCCCTGGGTATTTGGTCGAGGCGGCATTAGTCAAACTCCGATAGTAGTTTTTAGATTTCTGACTGGTATCTTTGTAGCCTCTTCTCTCTAATTTGGAAAGTCCCGGTGACCTGATTTACCACAAGTTTGGAATCTCAGTGGAGGACGAGTCGACAAGCGCCGTATTTGAGGGCCAATTTCAAACCTGCAATCACAGCCTCATAATCGGCTTCATTGTTAGTCATTTCGGGGCATCATATGGATTGGCGAATTACTTCTCCTATTGGGATTCTGAGGATGAGTCCCAGTCCCGATCCCGAGGCGTTAGATGCACCGTCAGTGTAGAGGACCCAGAGGTCGGTACGCGTGGAAGCACGTAATGCTTCCTATTCTACCTTGGGCAATATCTCCGTGCTAAAATTGACGACGAAGTCTGCGAATACCTGCGACTTAATGGCGGTTCGTGGTTGACATGTTATATCGTGCTTGCTTAGCTCTATGTCCCATTTGGTAAGCCTTCCCAATTGTTCGGGTTTGTGCAGGATACCCCTTAAGGGACACGTCATCACTACTTTTATGGGGTGGCATTGAAAGTTTGGTCTGAGCTTTCGTGAAGCTATGACCAATGCCAGAGCTAATTTTTCCAGGTAAGGGTACCTTGTCTCAGCATCAATTAAGGTTTTACTGATATAATAAATTGAGGATTGCGTACCTTTGTTTTCACAAACCAGGAACGTGTATACCGCGACTTGGGAAACGGCCAGTATACCAGTAGGCATTCGCCCGGGTCCACTTTGACGAGCAATGGAGGCGAGGACAGATATGTTTTCAGCTTTCTCAGGGCGTCGATGCATTCATCGTTCCATTGTAGCCCGTGATCCTTTCTTAGTACGTTGAAAAATTTATGGCATCTATCCTAGGATCGTGAAATAAACCTTGATAAGGCAGCTATGCACCCCGTTAGTTTTTGCACCTGTTTCTTGCTGGTCAGTGTCTCTGATATTGCATCGATTGCCTTGATTTGGTTTGTGTTGAACTCGATTACCCGTTGTGACACTAGGAATCCGAGGAACTTTCCAGAGGCTACGCCGATGGTGCCTTTCTCGGGATTTAGTTTCATCCCATACCTCCTTAGTATTTCGAATGCTTCTTTTAGGTGACCAATATGGTCCTCTTTCTTTACCGACTTTACCAGCATATCATCGATATAGACCTCCATGGTCTTACCGAGTTGCTCTTTGAACATCTTGGTAACTAACCTCTAATACGTGTTTCCTACATTCTTGATCCCGAAGGGCATTACCTTATAGCAGTACGTTCCTTGATGGGTGATGAAGGTGGTCTTTTCTTGGTCTTCTTCAGCCATTAGAATCTGGTTATAGCCGGAGTAAGCATCTAAGAAGCTTAGCAATTCATGCCCTACTATTGCGTCGATAAGCTGGTCGATGTGAGGTAACGGGAAGGAGTACTTTGGGCATGCTTTGTTGAGATTGGTGAAGTCCACGCACATCCTCTATTTCCCGTTTTTCTTTTTGAACATCACCATATTAGCAAACCATTGGGGATATTTTGACTCCCTGCTGGAACCGTTGGTGAGTAGTTTATCTTCCTTGCGAATTGCCTCGTTTATTGCGGCATTGAATTTTCTCCTTATCTGCCGAACAGGTAGATGGAGTGGGTAGACGTTCAACATGTGGATGGTGATGTCCCTTGGGATTCCTGGCATATCTGAGTGGGAGAAAGCAAACAAATCGGAATTGTTAGTTAAAAACTCATGATACTTACCAGGCTCTAAGAGGTTGTGCCCGATGTAAGCCTTTTTTGAGCTGTCAGTGTTGTCCAATTGGACGGGGTCGAGCTCTTCTATGGTTTCCTTGCAAGCTTCTATAATGTCGGGGTTTTTGATGGCTTCGGCCTATACGTCGAGTTTGGTACCTGACGTAGTTGATTGCTATGCTTTCACACTTGCCCCCCTTAGTTGCTTGGTGTGTGTACAGTCTTTGGCGATTCGGTAGCACTCTTGGGCGGTGAGTGGCTCACCTCGGATGCTGTGTATACCTTATGGAGTGGAAAACTTGATTACTTGGTAGAAGATTAAAGGGACAACGCTCATGGCATGTATCCATGGTCGTCCTATAATGACTTTGTAAGCCGTTTCCTGGTTCATGACACGGAATGTTGTTTCCAGGGTGACTCATCCCACCAGAACAGGTAACACTACTTCTCCGGACGTCCGCTCTACTGCATTGTTAAAACTTGTTAGTGTTATGCAATGCGGTATTATCTTATCCTGGAGCCCCATTTGCATGAGAACTCTCGGGTGGACATTACATGTGCCGCTTTCGTTGTCTATCATGATTCTTTTTACATTACACGTGCAGTGTGCCATGGCACGACATCTCTGAAGGGGCAGGTTGCATGTATGGATATATGGTTGGTGTCTTTCTCGATTGAAATGTTGCGATTGATCTCTTTGCCCCTCGTTATGTCGGTCTCTCCTTATCTCGGTCTGGACTGATGTCAATCATTGAAGCGGCCCGTTAAAGTATTCCTCGTCTGCCCTTACCTCGGCGCAGTAGGCGTGTAAATTTCTTCCCATGTGGTTTGGGGGGGGGGG
>MDKF010814038.1:0-17403 GCA_026770625.1 Nicotiana glauca
AAAATTTCGATAACACTGTTCATTAAACCCTCAGCATTTTTCGCTTCTGCGGTCCCGCCACCGCTTATGCGGGACTGCTTCTGCAGTATTTTGACCGCTTTTGCGGTTATCATTAAACCTCCCAAAAATTGCTTTTGCGACCATGCATCCGCTTCTGCGGTTTTCCAACTTCCGCTCCTGCGGTTATTTTTGCGCTTTTGCGGAACCGCTAACGCGACCAATTTCCGCTTTTGCGGAATTCTCCTGGGCTCCCCCTTAGGTGCTTCTGCGGCTCTCCCACCGCATATGTGGAACCGCTTAAGCAGCTCCTTTTCCGCAGATGCGGAAATAACAGAAGCCTCACAGATCAGTTGCAACACCAAGCTTCAACCTCTGTTTAATCATCCGAATTCACCCCGAGGCCCCCGGGACCTCAACCAAAATCACCAACACATCCAACAACCTTATACAAACTTGTTCCAATCCTCAAAACATGTCAAATAATTCTAAAACCAATAAATTACATCGGATTCAAGCCTAGTTTTCATCAAAACTTCCGAAATACGCATTCAATCAAAAACCCGACCAAACAACGTCCGAATGACCTGAATATTTGCAGACATATCCAAAATCACCTAACGAAGCTACTGCAACTCTCAGAATTCCATTCCGAACCTCGGATCAAAATCTCACCTATTAACCGGAATTAGCCAAAATCCAACCTTAGCCAATTCAAGCCTAATTCTACACCGGACCTCCAAATTCAATTCTGATTGCGCTCCTAAGTCACAAATCATCCCCCGAAAATAGTCGAATCATCGAAAATCCATTCCGAGCCTTTTAACTCATAAGTCAACATTCGGTTAACTTTTCCAAACTAACCTTCTCATAAAGAGACTTATTATCTCATTTCTAACCGAACTCTATCCGAATTACTTCAAATTCTCCAAACACATATAATGAAACATATAGAAGCATAAAACGGGGAAAACGGGACGGAGATACATGAGACGACGGGTCGGATCGTTACAGCTATATAGAAAACTAATAAGTTTGATAACCATTTGTTTCTAGAAAATCTGGATAGAACTCCACAGGTTGAACTCACTTGAGTACAGGGAGAAAATGAAGAGGGTTATTAGCACAAATTATGCTTCCTCAATCAGTCTCATATCTAAAGTATGGACATATTTAAATATACCAATAAGCAAGAGGCAATTTCAATTACTTGTACGCAAATCATATCAGGATTTAATCCAAAGAGTTCTTCACAATAGTTTTTCTATAGTGGTCAATGTCTCTTTTTTTATTTTTGTGGTAAGTGCATCTAAATATCGTGCTTCCTATGCACGACAATCCTTAGAAAAGAATATCAGTGAGATTTTAAGTGCCCCTCCTCCTTTCTATGATGCTAGTGGAAAGTACATATTTTGAAAAATAGACTTCATTTATTTAAATATCAACATTCTTCTAAGCAAAAAGAAGGTATATTCTTGAGTTCTCTTTTAAGTCTGTCTTCCTCGAACAATTAGTGCAAATCACTATTGTTTTATCATCATGGAAGCTTACAATCTTTTCATCCCTTAATACCTTGATTCTTATCTCACCGTCTTTATGTGCAAAACTAAAGTTCAGAAGGCAATTTTACAAACACCTAGTAGGCAAACTGAAAGAAGAGCTGCCTAAGGAAAAAAACTTGAAATCTAGCAAATAATTGGTGATTCCTTAGTCTTATTAAACCTAGAAGTAACACGCAAAGAAGAAGAAGAGAAGTAATTACCTCCAAACACAGCGATCAAATCTTAGAGGTAGAGCAAATTCAAGAGAGACCCAAATTGAGAAAAAGAGAAAATTTTAAGAAAAAGAAATACAAACTCAGAGAATTCAAATTCGAACAAAAGAAGAATCTTTAGGAATCAGAAGCATCAACTTTGATACCTGGTGAAGAGGCTACTCCACAGCAAGAGAAGATGGGCGTGAACACTACAGGGAATACACGAAAATAATAATCCGAATCACAAAGAAGAAAAGCAGATGAGACTTTTATGCAATTTGGGAAAACTCTCTCTCCAAATTACAACATATGCAATACAAGGTATAACTTATTGCTGCATAAGATAAATTAAAAATTAAGTTGAAACCACCAAAGTGCCCCTGGGTAAGCTAGCATGACGACCCTCAGCTACTTCCAAGCGATTTCTATATATGACTCGTTAAGAGCTAGCCCGTGCTGAGCCCGGACCCGAGCCAAAAGTGGATAAGTAATACTTTTTGAGTTTTGATTAAAATAGAATAATATGTGGTACATTCTTAAATATCTGCTAAATCTCCACTTAGTTCTCCTTGTAAAAAACAACTCGAGCAAAACTGAAACGGCAAAGCGAACTTAAAATACAATCATGGATATGTATTCCTAGGGACCTGTTTCTTCTTGCGAGTCCAATTCCAAATTCTTCGGCACATGTTTTCCAATCTTGTATTCATCTCTTTGGCTCCCGAATTGGCGAAGCGTGTGACATATTTCAAGAGAACTGCTTAAAAGCCAGGCTAGTGCATACATATTACATTTAGACAATACATGGGGAAAAATAAGCAAATCTTATATGTCTTCAGTTGTCTCTGAATGATAGTGTGTAGTGCCACTGCCACTGCCACCAAATGTAAGCCTTTCTCAAGACTATCGGTAGTAGGCTTTGCAACAAAAAAGCTAAGAAATCCCTATAAGCTATAGACCAGTTTAACAAATATATCTGTCTTCGCTGGAAAACAAGTGAAGCCAAAAGGTGCTCACCATACTGCTTTAATATACTATATACTAATCTATGTAACAAAAAGTAGATTCCCTTGCACATTCGTGTTTCTGAGCCTAAAATTATGTTCATTTATTAGATTTTTTTTTAAAAAAAATATCAATACCTATTATCAAAAGGTTATATATTATTTTAAGTGAATATTTAATCTTTAATTTGTATACAACCCGATAAACGGAGAGCAAGAAAGTTTTGGTGTATATTGCAAATGTCAAGTTGGACAACTCATTTGTCATCTTTTATCATTTTGAATAATACAGAATTCAAGAGGAACCATTTAAACCAAGTTTAAAGACAAACAATCCTAACAATCCTTAGATTAACACGAGTACAGAGTTTACGCTGGAGAAAGAATTCCATATATGTAGACCATATCAAAGAATTTTTATAGAGGCTTGAGATTAGATACTCATTATTGCATAAGCATATTCTAGATAGGAGTGTCCTGTGGAACCCCTTCATAATGTGGTTCTATGGATCCGTAAACACTATGGCTCTTAATTACTCAGCTTTACCCAACCTGAAGAGACTCTAACATCACAAAATATCAGTATAGTGACAAATGATTGGGATGAAAGTAAGGGAAACTCAACCATTATAAAGCAAAAGGTAACTACATTCTTTCGCTTAATGTTCTTATTTTCAATTTCTTGGGTCAACAACAACCCAGTTGTGTTATTTCACTTGCATTATTTAGCTCATATAAGGCCTCACAAGCTACCAACCAAATGATTTTACAGCATGAAAATTAAACATCACCAAACAATAAATTCCTATATATCATCTACAATTAATTGGTAATATTACCAGAATTTGTATCTCTTCTCAGACAATTCAGTTGGTAAAAAAGCTTCCCCGTGTCTTGATGAAGTATGGTTGTTATTCCCTTCAAATTTACATGGTGAACTGCATTTTGCATTCAGATTCGCTAATACACTCTCAAATTACATAATGATGTTATATGCTTATAATAGAAGGCTCTATATTGACATTGTACATTTTGGTGAAAGCAATAGTTCCAAGATCAAACATCCATAACATAAACCATTTTGTCCCTCTCTAACACGTCAGCATTGCTTACATTCACATAGGTAATGTATCAATTTCACAGATGCCGAAAGCTGCTACAAAGTAGACCATAAAAATATTCCTCAATCTCTAATTAAAGACTCAGTTTTACAAAAGACATAATGACCACAAATAGCTTTATCAGGGTCGAGGAAAAACTATAATTTACCCTGCACTTGAGACAAAAAAACGAAAAGAAGGTAAGCACTCGCATCAAATTCATAAGCTGAATATTATTGTCCATATAAAAATAACTGACATCTAGTCTACCAGGAACCTTGACCTTGATAATGACTCTGGCTCACCCAGAAATTGAGCTGATAAAAAATAAAGCCAAACAGATAGTTAAAATGTATGGAAGGATACATAATCTATAAATAGAACATACATAGTCATGAGAACAAACAGAATCAAGCTGCACTCTGTAATAAAAATTATAAGCATAAAAAAATAGTAGAGGAACACGGAATGCATGAGTAACCATTACAACACATGCAGTCCCAACTCTAGAGTACATAGTCCAATTAGATAATACAGATGCAGCACCATCTAGTGACTTTCGTTTATATGAGTTTAGTACAACATGTCTTTCTTCACCAGCCTCCAGAGTAATGGCCTGTGTTCAAGTTCAGGATGAGAATCTGCTAGCATTAACGGAATCGTATACCAAGCTCGTAAGCTTGAAGCAACAGAATCATCTCAAAGACAAAGGAGAAATCATATGTAAGAAGGACTGCCATCTTTGAACTTCATAACAACATGTCTTGGTATTACTCTATCAAGCTAATGATATCCTCTCATAAATGAAGCGCTCAATATCTAATCAAAGAGTGAATTTTGCTTCTTGTTCAGAATACATACCGATAAGAATGGACCTTGGACAATCCTCACCTCACAAGTTAGCTTTTTGGTTGAGTTAGGCCCAAGGTCCATTCTTATTATGGTATCAGAGTCAGGCCCATCCCAGTTATTGTTATCGATGTTGGGCTCTCATTTATGTTATCCACGCTCCAGAGGCCTAGTGTGGGGGGGGGGGAGGTTTTGAGTTGTCCCACATCGGAGGGATTTGAGGTCCTTGGTCTCCTTATATGGCTTGGACAATCCTCATCTCACAAGTTAGCTTTTGGGTTGAGGTTGGTTTAACACTCCCAGATCCAAGACTGTTACAAGTTGATCCATCAAATACAGTAACCGGAGTTGGTGCTTTATGTGAGCGAAAGCTAGAAAAAATATTTGGATTACCTGTCATGTGATTTGTAGCACCAGAATCGATCACCCATTTATTGGAAGAGGTGATAATACATGTTTTATGTGACCTAGAAAAGGCAGTAACTGAAGAAGATTCCTTAACTGATTTATGATATTGAAGGAATTTTAGAAACTCATCCGAAACCAAGATTGCTGGACTAGGAGTTGTTGCATTATTATTCTTTACCATCATTTTTTCTTTCAATAACAAACTAATTAAACTAACAGATGTCCCCGAAGCTAAAAGTTACTCAAACAGATCCTGGTAGATACGAAATCAACAATCTGTTGAACATGATTCAACTTTAATAATCCACTCAATCAAATTAGAGAACCAAACGAATTTGTCCCCAACTCAAACAAAAATAGAGGCCAACAAAGTTTCTGAGAAGGAAAGACTCAACAGACAATATTAAGTCACTAATTGATCACCACAGTGAGTCAAAATTAAGGATGCAAGCTTCTCACCAGTCAATTACTCAGATAACTAATCAGACCCAAAAATATGCTCCAACAAATCAGAGAAGTAGTCTGATCCAAGAGGAAACTCTCCAAACAACAGCACTTACCAAATCAGACAACTAGTCAAAGAAAGGAAGCAGAAAGGAATGGTCTTACCAGGTTTGGCCAACGAAATCAGCTGGACAGAAAATTTGACTCCACGTACTTGCCGACGAAATTCTGCCAGAAAGTTATCAGTGGCGCGTGAACTTCAAGAACTTAGAATCCGGTGGGTTTCTTTAGATCGAACGGAGGCGATTCCCCTAGATAGGTTGTGACTGTTACTTCAAAAGTTTGTAGAAATTTCGGCGTGGCAGTGAACAAATTCCGGCAAGGCGGCAGACAAACTCCGGCTAGGCAGTGGACAAATTTCGGCAAGGTACAAGTTCGGCTCTGATACCATGTAAAGTTTAGAGATAATAGACAAATCTCTCTTATCTTGTATTCAAGAAGTAACAAGTATATATAGAAGTACATAGAGCCTTAACTATGAAAAGAATCAAAAAGGAAATCCTATGAATCTGCTGTTAATCCGTATAATAATGCCAGCTATGTATATTACATAAGATTATATCTACATTCAGATTATGTATACATTCATTATCTAACACATACAGTAGCAGCAAGAGTAGCAATGTGGATTTTAACGAGAATGCAAAAGGAGGAAAGACTGTAACCTTCAGTTTCAATCACCAAGGTGTTTCGAAACAGTCAAAGTTAAATTAATTTCAGAAAAATAAGTCTAATTTAAGAAACTTAAAGTAATTAAACAATTATCAACCTGACATTGCATGTTTATCAACTATATTTGACCAAATGTCGTCTAAGTGATAAAATAAATTTACCGGACAGTAGTAAGATCATATTATTATCATAGTGTTCTAATTCCTTAAATATTATTAAGAGGCTCTCGGGGATTGCATTTAGATACAACTCATTCTCCATCATGTCATTAAGTAGCTCTGTTGTCATTCCAATCTAAAGCTTAAAGTTAGATTATAACAAGATCACATTCTATTACCAAAGAAAATTCCAAGAAAATAGCCTAATTATAGTTTGAGTATGACATTAATATAATTCTTTTACTATGATTTCTCGGCCTACTTAGTATTCTTTTAGCGGTGGAGTAAAAATAAAAAATGCACATGTTTTCAAGTGAATAAATTGAATTCAAAATTCATGTGCTGGTGATAGTATATAATGTTCAGGTGAGAGCATTAATAGATAGTGTTACAGAACGTGCTAGATCTAAACATCGAGAGAAAAGGAATCGTATTTATGAAATGAAGCTATGCTGCAGATATCTATCTGATCAACAAATGCAATCATTAGATTTTCCTATTCGACTTAATTTTCTCAAATTCATGCTTCTGTTTTCAGTGTATCAACGAAAAACTCAATGTAAAAGGAAATTATTAATCCAAATGATGCTTTTGCGGGCTATCAGACAAAATTTATTAGTAGCGTTCTAAAAGATACATTTACCTTCCACCAGGTCATATATGCATGCCCCATTGTTTTTTTAGTATTGTAGAAGGAAAAGGTTTTTACGTCGCGTAAACCTTTAAATTTCCATGTATAATCAACTTTGACATTTCTTCTTGCAAGAACAACTCACAAGTTAACTTATAGAAACTAATAGGATGGACCACTAAATCATACGGAGAAAGGAAAAATAGTGATATTCTACTTCATGACTAAATAATTAACAAAAAACTAGCCAAATTCACTGTAACGACCCGACTGGTCGTTTTGCGTACTAGAACCTCGTTCCCTTAAATAAAATTTTCCGCACCTGTTTTAGCTAATTTATGACTTGCGGGGACGGGTGGTTCGGAAGTTGGAAGAGTTTTGAGTAAGAATAGGTCTATTTGCTTCTTTAAGTTTTCTTCAAAAAGGCCAAATTTGACTTCGGTCAATTTTCTTGGGAAACGGACCCGGATTCATAATTTGACGATCCCGAAGGGTCCGTGGGAAAATATGGGACCTGGGCGTATGTCCGGAATCGAATTTCGAGGTCCCTAGCCCGAGTAATGAATTTTTCTGTGCAATTGTGAAATTGAAGTTTTAAAGATTAAAATAAACTAAGTAATCATTGGTTTCCTAGGTATGGGGCTCGGATTTTGATTCCGAAGCTTGGTACAAGTCCGAAATATCAGTTAAGAATTACCCGTAAAATTTGGTGTCGATTCGAGTAGTTTAAAAGCATTTTGACCCGTTAGGAGAGAATTTAGAACTTGAAGTTCAATAGTCGAATTCATTCGGTTTTGGGACGTGATCCCTAGATTTAACGTGAATTTGAGTGATTCGAGGGTTCGAGTAGGTCCGCATCGTGATTTTATACTTGTAGGTGTGTTCGGGCGGGGCACGGGAGCCCCGAGCGTCAAACGAGCGAGGTTCGAGTGAAGTTAGAACTTGGAAAAAGGACTAAAGTTTTCTGCTTCTGTCATAACCGCATCTGCGGTTAATGGGCCGCAGAAGTGGGACCGCATATGCGGTCAGGACACCGCAGAAGCGGCCAAGGCAGCCCAGGGGGAAAATCGCAGAAGCGGTTCCGCATAGGCGGCACTTCGACCGCAGAAGCGGTCTAGCCATCTTGGGCGAGAACCGCTGAAGCGGCCCATTTCCGCAGAAGCGGAAAGCCACCGCAAAAGCAGAAACAACTAGGCAGAGGGGTTCATTTAATTCGAACCCAACGCCATTTTTATCATTTTCTCACTCCACACTTAGGCGATTTGGGTGCTTCCAAGAGAGGGTTTCCACATAGCTTGGTAAGGTAAGTAATTTCCCTTCATCCTTGGCTTAAATACATGTGTATTAGGTAGATTAAACACTAAAAATTGAGCAAAAATAAAGGGTTAGAGCTAGACCTAGGGTTTTAATAAAATTAAGATTTAATAATGTAATTTGCCATGTAATGAACTAGAAATCATATATTTGTGATCCTTAGGTGATAGAGAACGACTTCTTTCGAAAAATCTCAGAATCCGAGCGCGTAGGCCCGGGGTCGGAATTTAGGAAACTTGTGGGAAAGGTTGGGAAATCACTTAAATAGTTAGAATTCAACCTTGTAAGTCTTTATTGACTAGTTCTTACTTTATTTTAATTAGATAGTACTCGTTGGGCTACGAATTGAGGGTTCGGGCTTGTTCTTGATATTGGAAGTGCGCTTCGGAGCGAGGTGATTCTCCTTTCTAAACTTGTAAGAGGGAATTGTCCCCATAGGATTATAAATGAGTAATTGTTGCTAAATGCTGGGGCTACGTACGTACTAGTTGACGAGAGTCCGTGCGTAGCTACTATAATGTTAATTGTTTGGGTAGTTTAAGACCCACATCATGCCTAATTGGGGAATATATATATTATTTTTATTGCCAATACGATCATTTATGATTTGCTAGAGACTTGAGGAAATGAAAAGTGAACATATGAGCTTGTTGAGCCTTGGTAGGAGTTTCCTGGTATATAAATGAGCCTTTGTGTGAATTCTTGATATTTTTCTTGATATTTATGGATCGGGCCAATCGCCTAGGTGAGAATAGATGCATCTATGGTTCGGGCAGTTCGACCCTCGGCAGTGCACAATTTATTTTCTGTTGGAGCGGACCGTCGACCTCAGCATGATTGCGCATGATATATAAGCTTAAGTTTAGACATGACATGACTACTTGTTAAGTATGAAACGGGGAAAAGGGTAATTGAATTATGGTCAAGAACATGAATATGACTTTTCTTTTAAACTTGTGTTATTGGAGATCCTTCATGTTGTATATCTCACATTATTATTATATTGTCTTGACCTTAGTAAGTATCAAGTCGACCTCTCGTCTCTACTTCTTCGAGATTAGACGGGATGCTTACTGGGTACATGTTGTTTATGTACTCATGCTACGCTTCTGTACTTAAATGTACAGGATTTGAGGCAGGTGGATCTGGACATCATTCTGGTGCGCATCAGTGAGCACGCTTGGGACTTCTACAGTGAGTTGCTTCTCTTTCATGACGATCCGCAGCCGAAGAAGTCCTTCCTTGTACTTTGTTTCTATCTATCCTGATTCGGATAGTAGGATAGTATATTATTCTTTTGTGTATATTCTACTAGTCGCCCGTAGCTTGTGACACCAGGCTCTAGCACACACAGTAGTAGACATTTATTTTTGGGTTGTATTGTTATTTTTGATACATTATGATCTTTACTGGTCTTACCTTTAATTCGAAAATCTATTATAATTGTCTTTGGTTAAAGTAAAATGAGAACTTAATCACATTTCTGCATCGGCTGGCCTAACAATGGTGTCGGGCACCATCATGACCTATTATGGAAAAAAATGGGTCGTGACAATATGGTATCAGAGCACTAGGTTCACGTAGGTCTCACAAGTTATGGGCAAACCTAATAGAGTCTTGTAGATCGGTACAGAGACGTTTGTATTTATCTTCGAGAGGCTATAGGGTATTAGGAAAGACTACTCTTTATTTGTTTCCATCGTGTAGTTCTCAGTGTAATAAATTTCCTCTTCTATTCTCTCACAGATGGTGAGGACCCATACCACCGACGTTCCGGACCCGGGAGGAGCTGCTCCCTCCGTTGCCAGAGGCCGAGGTAGAGGCCGGGGGAGGGCACCAGCCCGTGGTAGGGGACGAGGGCATCCCAGAGCTATTCCAGTTGCAACACCAGCATATCCTGCGAGGGATCCCATTATTGAGGAGCAGGGCGAGGTGCCCGCAGTTGTGCCTACTCCGGTGGACTTCATGACAGCACCGGGATTTCAGGAGGTCATGGGCCGCATGCTTCGGTTCATAAATACTATGACTCAGGCTGGTTTATTTCTAGCAGATCCAGCTACCTCACAGGAAGGAGGGGGAGCACAGACCCCTACCGTACAGGCTCCCGGTCATACAGCCGCAGTTTACCATACTCCGGGTGCACTACCCGCGGAGGGGGGTTCAGCCAGTTGCTGCAGTGGCACCCCAGCCCAGGCCAGCTGTGGACGACGATCCACAGAAGTTATTGGACAGATGGACCAGGGTTCACCCTCCAGTCTTTGGGGGTGAGCGTCATGAGGATGCCCAGGATTTCATTGACAGGTGCAGGGATATACTGCACAATATGAGGATATTGGAGTCGCATGGAGTCAACTTCACTACTTTTCAGCTGGAAGGCAGGGCCCGTAGATGGTGGCAGTCTTATGCACTTAGCAGGCCAGCAGGCGCTCCTCCCCTCACTTGGGGTCAGTTCACTCAGTTATTCCTTGATCGGTACATTCCACCCTCTGAGAGGGAAGAGCTACATCATCAGTTTGGGCATCTAGAGCAGGGTCAGGTATTAGTGACCGATTATAAGGCGAGGTTCTCTGAGTTGTCTCGCCATGCACTTATGATACTTCCCACGGAGGCAGAAAGAGTACAGAGATTCGTTGCGGGGTTACACCCCGCTATCCGGTCGGGTATGGCCCGAGAGGTAGAGATGAGCACTGGGTATTAGCTAGTACTTGAGATTGCTCGCAGGATTGAGGGTTACCGTCTGAGGGGTAGAGAGCAGATGCAGCAAGATACTAGGGCTAGATTCTCAGGAGAGTTCAGAGGCACCCCGGCTAGGGGCAGAGGTCACTTTGGGAGGGGTCAGCCTAGTAGGCCCCCTGTTTCAGCACCACCACCTGCTCGGGGTGCTCCAGTGTGCTCTTATTTTATAGCCATGCCAAAGGGTTCCTATCGCCCGCCAGCTATTCAGGGTTCATCCAGTGGGTATCCAGGTCCTCCGGACTCTTCCAATTCTTATTTCAATGCTATGCTGGAGAGTTCATACCGCCCACCGGCTATTCAGGTTTCTTCTAGTGGATCTTCTGGTATTCAGAGTCAACTATCCGGATAACAGGTCACCGCACCATGTTGTTTTGAGTGCGGGGACACGGGCCACATGAGGATATACTGCCCTAGGCTTAGGGGCAAGGCAATACAGCAGGGGCAGCAGCCCATGACTCCAGCACCAGCGGCCCAGCCACCTAGATTTGGAGGGCAGATTGGTAGAGGCCGTCCCAGGGGTGGAGGCCAGATAGGGAGAGGTCAGCCAGCTACTACTCACTCAAGTGGAGGCTAGACAGCCGGTGCTCCAGCTAGATTCTATGCTCTTCCAGCCAGGCCAGATGTATTGGCCTCAGATGCCGTCATCACAGGAATTATTTCCGTCAGCAGTAGAGATGCATTGTTATTATTTGATCCAAGGTCTACTTATTCATATGTATCGTCTTTGTTTGCTCGTTTCCTGGCTATTTCTCTTGAGCCTTTGGGTGTTCCTATCCATGTGTCCACTCCTGTGGGCGATTCCGCGATTATGGATCGGATCTGCCGGTCTTGTGTGGTTACTTTATGTGGTTACGAAATTAGAGCAGATCTTCTGTTGCTTGACATGATTGATTTTTAGGTCATCCTGGGCATGGATTGGCTGTCTCCATATCACGCCATCCTTTATTGCCATGCCAAGACTATTTTACTAGCGATGCCAGGGTTTCCGAGGTTGGAGTGGAAAGATTCCACAGTTGATATGCCTAGCAGGGTTATTTCTTTCCTGAAGGCTCAGTGCATGATTGAGAAAGGGTGCTTGGCTTATTTAGCTTATCTTCGAAACACCACTGTAGAGTTCCCGACGATTGATTCAGTGCCAGTAGTCCGAGAGTTCGCCGATGTTTTTCCTTCTGATCTTCCTGGCATGCCTCCAGATCGTGATATTGATTTCTGTATTGATTTGGCTCTAGGCACTCAGCCTATATCTATCCCGCCGTACCGTATGGCTCCTAAGGAGCTGAAGGAACAGTTGAAGGAGTTGTTAGCAAAAGGGTTTGTTAGGCCCAGTGTATCGCCTTGGGGTGCACCAGTGCTATTTGTGAAGAAGAAGGATGGGACTATGCGGATGCACATTGATTACTGCCAGTTGAACATAGTCACCATCAAGAAAAAGTATCCATTGCCCCGTATTGATGATTTGTTTGACCAGCTGCAGGGTGCTAGGGTGTTCTCTAAGATTGACTTGAGGTCAGGGTATCATCAGCTGAAGATTTAGGATTAAGATGTTCCGAAGACCGCATTCAGGACTAGATATGGCCACTATGAGTTTCTGGTGATGTCATTTGTCTTGACTAATGCTCCAGCGGCATTTATGGACTTGATGAACAGGGTGTTCAGGCCTTATATTGATTCATTAGTTATCGTCTTCATTTACGACATCTTGATATACTCACGTAGCCTGGGGGAGCACGTGCAACATTTGAGAGTAGTGATTCAGACCTTGCGAGAGCAACAACTTTATTCTAAGTTCTCCAAGTGTGAGTTTTGGCTAGAGTCAGTGGCATTCTTGGGGAATATAGTGTCAGGGGAGGGTATTAAAGTGGATCCCAAGAAGATTGAGGCAGTTCAGAGTTGGCCACGTCCTACTTCAGTGACCAAGATCAGGAGTTTCCTGGGGTTGGCAGGTTACTACCGGCGATTTCTGCAGGGCTTTTCATCTATTGCATCACCTCTGACCAGATTGACCCAAAAAGGTGCCCCATTCTGTTGGTCCGATGATTGTGAGGAGAGCTTCCAGAAGCTCAAGACGGCTTTGACTACGGCGCCAGTTCTTGTATTGCCTTCCGATTCAGGGATGTATACGGTATATTGCGACGCTTCTCACATTGGCTTGGGATGTGTATTGATGCAGGAGGGGCGAGTTATTGCATATGCTTCACGCCAGCTGAAGGTCCATAAGAAGAATTACCCGGTGCACGACTTAGAGTTGGCGGCGATTGTTCATGCTCTCAAGATATGGAGGCATTATTTGTATGGGGTGTCATGTAAGGTTTACACCGACCATCGCAGCTTGCATCATTTGTTCAAGCAGAGGGATCTCAACTTGAGGCAGCACATATGGCTTGAGTTACTAAAGGATTATGACATTACCATTCTTTATCATCTAGGTAAGGCGAATATGGTCGCGGATGCCTTGAGCAGAAAGGCAGAGAGTATGGGTAGCTTGGTGTTCATTCCTGCTGAGATGAGACCATTAGCTTTGGACATCCAGTATTTAGCTAACAAACTTGTGAGATTGGACATTTCGGAGCCCAGCCGAGTTCTAGCATGTGTGGTTTCTCAGTCTTCATTGTTGGGGCCAGATTAAGGCCCGACAGTTCGATGATCCACATTTGGCGGTTCTCAAAGAGACGGTACTTCAGGGAGGTGCCAAGGAGATTTCTATTGGCGAGGAATGTATGTTATGGCTTCGGGGCCGTGTATGTGTTCCTAGTGTTAATGGCTTGAGAGAGAGGATTCTAGAGGAGGCTCACAGTTTGAGGTACTCTATTCATCCGGGTGCCACGAAGATGTATCATGACTTGAGGTAGCATTACTGGTGGCGGAGGATGAAGAAGGACATCGTGGAGTATGTAGCTAGATGTTTGAATTGCCAGCAGGTCAAATATGAGCACCAGAGGCCAGGTGGCCTACTTAAGCAGATGCCCATTCCGGAATGGAAGTGGGAGCGCATCACCATAGATTTCGTGGTTGGGTTGCCGCGGACTTTGCTGAAGGTCGATTCAGTATGGGTCATTGTGGATAGGTTGACCAAGTCGGCCCACTTCATTCTAGTGGCGACTACTTATACAACGGAGAGATATGCTCAGATTTACATTCGGGAGATAGTTAGGTTGCACGGTGTGCTGGTTTCCATCATATCAGACAGAGGCCCTCAGTTCACTTCCCATTTCTGGAGAGCTTTTCAGAGTGAGTTGGGGACCTGCGTAGAGCTTAGCACGGCATTCCATCCTCAGATCGACGGGCAGTCGGAGTGGACAGTTCAGATTTTAGAGGATATGCTTAGAGCATGTGTGATTGACTTTGGAGGGTAGTGGGATCCGTTCTTGACCTTAGTGGAGTTTGCATACAATAACAGCTATCAGTCCAGCATAGAGATGGCCCCGTATGAGGCGTTATATGGTCGGTGTTGTCTTTCTCCTATCGGGTGGTTTGAGCCTGGTGAGGCTAAGTTACTGGGTACAGATTTGGTACAGGATGCCTTGGATAAGGTAAAGTTGATTCAGGAGAGGCTCTGCATAGCTCAGTCCAGACAGAAGAGTTACCCGGATCAGAAAGTGCGTGATGTATCTTTCATGATTGGCGAGAAGGTTCTCTTGAAAGTCTCGCCAATGAAGGGCATTATGAGGTTCGGTAAGAAGGGCAAGCTAAGCCCAAGGTTTATTGGTCCCTTTGAGGTGTTGAGGCGAGTTTGAGAGGTTGCCTATGAGCTTGCCTTACCTCCCAGTTTATCGGGAGTTCATCCAGTCTTTCATGTATCGATGCTTCGGAAGTATCATGCCGACCTATCACATGTGTTGGACTTCACTACCATTCAGTTAGATGAAAGCTTGGGCTACGAGGAGGAGCCAGTTGCCATTATTGACAGACAGGATTGCCAGTTGAGGTCCAAGAGGATTTCTGCGGTGAGGGTCCAGTGAAGGGGCCAACCGGTTGAGAAGGCGACCTAGGAGTCCGAGGAGGACATGCGGAGCAGATATTCCCACTTATTCAGCGGTCCAGGTACTTTTCTATGACCGTTCGAGGATGAGTGTTTGTTTAAGAGGTGGAGAATCTAACGACCCGACTGGTCGTTTTGCGTACTAGAACCTCGTTCCTTTAAATAAAATGTCCTGCACCTGTTTTAGCTAATTTATGACTTGTGGGGATGGGTGGTTCGGAAGTTAGAAGAGTTTTGAGTAAGAATATGTCCATTTGCTTCTTTAAGTTTTCTTCAAAAAGGCCAAGTTTGAATTTGGTCAACTTTCTTGGGAAATGGACCCGGATTCGTGATTTGATGATCTCGGAGGGTCCGTGGGAAAATATGGGACCTCGGCGTATGTCCGGAATCGAATTCCGAGGTCCCTAGCCCGAATAATGAATTTTTTTGTGAAATTGTTAAATTAAAGTTTTAAAGATTTAAATAAACTAAGTAATCATTGGTTTCCTAGGTATCAGGCTCGGATTTTGATTTCGAAGCTTGGTACAGGTCCGAAATATCAGTTAAGACTTACCCGTAAAATTTGGTGTCGATCCGAATAGTTTAAGGGCATTTTGACCCGTTAGGAGAGAATTTAGAACTTGAAGTTCAATAGTTGGATTCATTTGGTTTTGGGATGTGATCCATAGATTTAACGTGAATTTGAGTGATCCGAGGATTCAAGTAGGTCCGCCTCGTGATTTCAGACTTGTCGGTGTATTCGGGAGGGGCACGGGAGCCCCGAGCGTCAAACGAGCGAGGTTCGAGTAAAGTTAGAACTTGGAAAAAGGACTGAAGTTTGCTGCTTCTGTCATAACCGCATCTGAGATTCATGGGCCTCAGAAGCGGGACCGCATATGCGGTCAGGACACCGCATAAGCGGCCAAGGCAGCCCAGGGGGAAAATCGCAGAAGCGGTCATGGAATCGCAGAAGCAGTTCCGCATAGGCGGCACTTCGACCGTAGAAGCGGTCTAGCCATCTTGGGCCAGAACCGAAGAAGCGGCCCATTTCCGTAGAAGTGGAAACAGCTGGGGCAGATGGGTTCATTTAATTCGAACCCAAAGCCATTTTTATCATTTTCTCACTCCACACTTAGGCGATTTGGGTGCTTCCAAGAGAGGGTTTCCACATAGCTTGGTAAGGTAAGTAATTTCCCTTCATCCTTGGCTTAAATACATGTGTATTAGGTAGATTAAACACTAAAAATTGAGAAAAAATCAAGGGTTAGAGCTAGACATAGGGTTTTAATAAAATTAAGATTTAATCATGTGATTTGCCATGTAGTGAACTAGAAATCATATAATTGTGATCCTTAGGTGATAGAGAACGACTTCTTTCGAAAATTCTCAGAATCCGAGCGCGTGGGCCTGGGTTCGGAATTTAGGAAACTTGCGGGAAAGGTTGGGAAATCACTTAAATAGTTAGAATTCAACCTTGTAAGCCTTTATTGACTAGTTCTTACTTTATTTTAATTAGATAGTGCTCGTTCGGCTACGAATTGAGGGTTCGGGCTTGTTCTTGATATTGGAAGTGCGCTTCGGAGCGAGGTGAGTCTCCTTTCTAACCTTGTAAGAGGGAATTGTCCCCATAGGATTATAAATGAGTAATTGTTGCTAGATGCAGGGGCTACGTACGTACTAGGTGACGAGAGTCCGTGCGTAGCTACTATAATATTAATTGTTTGGGTAGTTTAGGACCCATATCATGCCTAATTGGGGAATATCTATTATTTTTATTGCAAATACGATCATTTATGATTTGCTAGAGACTTGAGGAAATGAAAAGTGAACATATGAGCTTGTTGAGCCTTGATAGGAGTTTCCTGGTATATAAATGAGCCTTTGTGTGCATTCTTGATATTTTTCTTAATATTTATGGATAGGGCCGATCGTCTCGGTGAGAATAGATGCATCTATGGTTTTGGTCGTTCGACCCTCGGCAGTGCACAATTTATTTTTTGTTGGAGCGGGCCGTCGACCTCGGCATGATTTTTGGTGAGGAAGAGTGACATTGCTGTTTGGGTGAGGAAGAGTGACAATGTACGATGGGTGATGCCGTGCA
This sequence comes from Nicotiana glauca, assembly GCA_026770625.1. Taxonomy (NCBI): domain Eukaryota; kingdom Viridiplantae; phylum Streptophyta; class Magnoliopsida; order Solanales; family Solanaceae; genus Nicotiana; species Nicotiana glauca. The sequence goes on from MDKF010814038.1 coordinate 17,189, forward strand.
TTTTGTTTGATTGTTTTGGGTGAGTATGAGAGTAATGGCACGAAGGTTGATGCCGTGCAACTGTTGGATTTCTTATCTCTGTTAAATTATTGTTGTGCCCTTTTTCTTATTTAAGTTGATGACATTTATATCCAGATTGCACTCCCCCATAGCATGTTTTCCCTTCCCCGTTAATTGTTTAGTCTTTGGTATTTCTTGCCTTCTATTGCATATAT
>MU777766.1:0-10324 GCA_026770625.1 Nicotiana glauca
TTAGGGTTGTACCTTCAAACGCTTTAAATAATACGAACAAAGTTGTGAGGACTTAATGAAGTAAGTTGGTTTCAATTAAACCATCATTTGAATATCGTAGTAAGGACGTGGACGTGGTAATTAATTAGGTCTCTTTCTTTTAATATATTTAGAGACAAACGAAAGTAGAAAACTATAGATTGCTTTAGAACATTCTTTAAAATAAATGAGATGAGCCTCGCCAAATAAAACACGAATCACGGGGCCCTCAAATATGATTATATAAAATTATTAGACTTCGAGATAAGCCGTTTAGCGAATTGCACGGCCTTCCCCAAAATAGTAATGCGTTAGTCACTTTAGGCGCGCTTTTAATAATTTACCTTCCTAAACACGAGTGCACATTTATGTGACCCAAATCCAAATCTCAACGAAGCCGAAATGTGTTAAAGGCCGCAGGCGTACTGGTACGGTGTGGTCCGAAATACATTTTCACGACGTTGCAATTCTCCTTAAAAATAATAAATAATAAAATCTGGTAATTAGACTTTAAATAATAAATGAGACGAGCCTCGTCCAATGATACACAAATTGCGCGGCCCTAGGTAGGTGGCTATTTTAAATGCTTAGATATCGGGACAGGCCGTTTAGCTAATTTTACGGCCTTCTCAAAATAATGATACGCTAGTCGCCCTAGGCGCGCCTTTAATAATGTATTTTCTTAAACTCGGGTGCACATTTATGTGACCCAAATCCAAATCTCGACGAAGTCGAAATGTGTTAAGGGCCACAGGCGTACCGGTACGATGTGGTCCGAAATTTTTCACGACGTTGCAAGTCTTTGTAAAAATAATAATAATAATATTAAAAGCGGTTAAAAGTTAAAATTGGCACATTAGCCAAACCATGTTATAAAATCAGATAATTAAGCCAAATATAACAGTTAAGCGACCGTTCTAGAACCACGGAACTCGGGAATGCCTAACACCTTCTCCCGGGTTAACAGAATTCCTTANTCAACCGGTGACTTGGGACACCATAAATCTCCTAAGTGGCGACTCTGACTTAAATAAATAAATCCTGTTTCGATTGTCCTTTAATTGGAAAAACTCCCTTCTACCACGCCCTTCGCGGGGTGGGGTAACGCCAAAAGGAGGTGTGACAGCTCTGGCGACTCCGATGGGGATTTAAAACCCAGAACCACTAGTTCAGGGTTAGAAATTCGAGCTTAGAATAATTGTTGTATTTGGCTTTGTTTATTATCTGATATTTTATATGATATATGCTTAAACGTGCAAAATGATAATTTTTACCGCTTTGATTTTATTTGACTGTACATGTGAACTGTGCCGAACCCCTCTCTTCTTACCTCTGGGGATGTGCCCACTGGTTGAGACTCCCTATTCTGTTAGTGTCATACCTTGAAATAAGAAAGGGCTCGGACAAGTTACAAAGCCGGACGATCTTGCGGGTCCCCGGTACGTAGCCCCCTCCCCGATTCGAGTTGTCCGCTCGGGTACACTATCCAGAACACCTACCCAGGTTTTGAACCTAGAATAACTTGACTTCATGTCGGATCCCTAGTAGGAATGTTTATTTGCATCATGTTGTATTTGACTTAGGGGACTCAACACAGGGGTTGGGTCCGTCTAGGACAGGTAACCGGATATGAATGACCACTATGATGCATTTTACGTGTTGCATTTATCTATCTCGGTCTTGCATGCTGACCGGCTTTTGAACATTGAAAACCCGATGCCCAAATGCTGTCAAAACTCTACCGAAATTTCAAAAATGGAAATGGAAATGTTTTTATTTTACTAAAAGCAAAGGAAAAAATGGAAATGTCTTGTGTTAATAGTTTTGCTTTATTAAAAGCAAAGGAAAATATAAAAAGAGTCTTTATTTTTGGAAGTTGTTCGCAGAAAAGGAAAAAGAAAAAGGATCCTTATTTTGGAAAAATAGGTTGTATATTTATTTGTTGAAAATGAAAAAAGAAAAAAAGGGAGTCGTTATTTTGTCTTGTTTTCAAAAATTTTATACGTATATAGAAAAGAAAAATAGTTTGTCTTGCCGTGAAAAAAAAAATGAAAAAAGAGTCTTATTTTTAAAATAGTTCGTTAACTTTCCCGAACTAAGCTGGTTTGATTCTAACCGGAGGTGAGATACGTAGGCAACCTTTATCAGGTCCAACCTCCCCTTTTCAAATATAGCCCTTTTGACAAGTGTACAGCCGAACGGGATATCGGGAATTTAATTTTTGCATAAACAACCACCTTTGGTCAATTTTAGCACTATAATGGTTTAACCACACAGTCTTGAAACATTCATTTTTGAGTGTTGAAAAGACCCATTTTTAAAAGAGTAGTTTTATTTTTAAAAATAAAGGCTTTCCTTTCGTCTAAATCGCCTTAATAAATGTGCAGAATGAGCACAAATCAGAATACAACTGGAGCCATCATAAACGGGATCCCTTTGGGTTTGCACATGTGGTGGAACGACTTGGGCAAACAGGGGCAAGACACAGTTAAGTTATACCTGGGAGATCTAGTGGGGCTACTAAATATTCCCCCGCGAGGAGACATCATACGAGCACTAATCTCATTCTGGGATCCAGCACACAATGTGTTCCACTTTTCAGACTTTGAACTCACACCTACGCTGGAAGAAATGGCCGGGTATATTGGGAGTCCAAAAATCCCTATGAGGGAACAATATCTTATTGCACCGAGGGTCGTGACCGTACACAGGTTCTTAGACACTGTGAAGATCCGCAGAACTGTACACAACCCAGACCTAGCGGAGGGATTCTGTACTTTGGCATTTCTATATGATAAGTATGGTCATTTCGGAGGGTTCAACAAACCTGAGAGCAAAATCTGCAGTGGGGAAAACCGATCGAAATGGGAAGAACACAGGTGTATTGCTTTCATGATAGCCTTCTTGGGCCTACTGGTGTTCCCTAGGAAAGACGGGAAAATCAATATACAAATTGCGGGGGTCGTCAGTACTTTACTCAAGCAAGACAATAGCACGCTAGCACCAATGATAATAGCGGACATCTCCCGCGCCCTCACTCTTTGCAAAGCTGGAGGGGTTTTCTTCGAGGCTTGCAATGTGTTGCTCCAAATGTGGATGATCGAGCACTTATGCCACCACCCGCAGTTCATGGGACATGGTTCATCGGAAAAAACTTGTATAGAGGAATTCCCTACAAGGGTTGGGGGATACAGTTTGCCAGAAGGGGCCGCTGAATGGGTAAGACTCCTGCGTTCAGTTCCAGCCAACAAAATAGAATGGACATTCGGATGGCTACCCGTGAGTGAAATCATATACATGTCGGCCGCCGAATCACATTTATTACTGATGGGCCTCAACAGCATTCAGCCCTACGCACCTTATCGAGTGTTGAGACAGCTGGGGCGGCGCCAAATAGTCCCAAAGGAAGAGGATCTCAGCAGCCAGGTGGTCGAAATTGGGCCTGGTGGACAGTTCCCTGAAGCGTTAGTCCGAAGAATCTGGAATGAATGTCAAACCTTAAAGATAGATACTCGTGTGCGGGATCGAGCCAGAGGCGAAGTATCGTCGGAATACCTTGCGTGGTACAGCAGAGAACTTGAGCACCAAAGGCCAACTAAAAGGCCTCACCTCAAAAATTTTGCTGAGTCATCACAGGAACAGTGGGATTGGTTAGCAAAGGAGGAAGGTTACAAGGCAAAAATTGGCAAGTTAGAACAACAGGTCAAGGACCTGCAATTTGAGAAGAGTGTGCAAGCTGCCGCTGACGAAGGAGACAAAAAGAAATTGACACAGGAAAATGAATTCCTGAAAACTCAGATCCGGCAGATGAAAATGGATGCCGATAGACACCCAAGGAGCCGACCAGACGAAAGACTGATAAGAGGGTTGGAAAGGCAAGTTGCTGATGTTCAAAGGGATTTGGAAGAATCGGAAGGCAAGATATCAAGGATTCGGAATAGGTGGAGAAGAGGAGCACATCAACGAGCACTTCATTTGCAACGAATAGAAAGGGATTATATGGAAATCATCAATGACCTGAGGGAAGCAAATACTACCCTTAGGGAGCGGGTTTTCAAACAAGCCCGGGATGCTAAGGAAGACATAGACCGTTGCCACCATTTGATGACGCGAATGCAAGAACAAGTGGATAGGCTCCTAGACCAGTTCACCAGCAATGCTCAGATATTGGGGTCGAAGAACCAACAGATAGAACAACTATTCAGAGACAAGGATAGGGTCAAGGACAGAATCGAAGAGATCGGACATTACGTCACCATGAAATATCTAGCATGTGAGCAAATGCCCCGCACTGCCCTTTTCGCCTCAGTTATGGATTACGTTCACCAAATCATGAAAGAGTTAAAAGGATTGCACAAGGATCTTACACCAAGACCCGCGGCAAGGCCGAACGATACCTCGCGGGCCCCAGGAAATTTTAAGGCTTTAAAATGATGTTTTGTATGATTGTACTTTCGAAATTTTTAAGAGTTTTCCGGTTTCGCTGTTGTTTAGGTTTTGTATGTTTAAAAGTCGAGTATTTTATCCAAAGCTTGTTGTAAGCCATGTCTTGTAATCCAAGCAATTTTGTTATAAGAAATCTCGAAATTTTGTCACAACGCTATCGGCCAGAACTATGCTCGGTCTGACTCATGCGGGGACATGATACGTAGGCAATCCACATAAGATTCGACCACTACTAAAAACAAAAGAGGGATTAATAAAGTTTTAAAGATAATCGAAAGGGCACAAAAATGGGAAAGCCGAAATGACGCAGGCGGTAAGAACAAAAGACATGTAGAAATGGTTAACTGCCTAGGTGCATTGCATCCAACGTGCAATAACATATCTGTTAAACTCTGAAAACTAACAAGTTTGTTGCGTGTATCAGAGATTTTTAGCAGTCAACCTGTTAGAACGTACTGGGCAATTACCATTACCAGACTAGATCAAAAGGTCCGATTCCAAGAAGCATGTCTAGTTCGGTAAGAGCGTTGAAGAAGAGAAGTCTGAGTTGTAGATAATGAGAGAGGAAATGGATAGGTTAAGACAATAGATAGCAGAGATGCACCTAGCCTGGGCTAGGGGACAATCAGTACCAAACCCTCCCATTACCTCTACTCCGGTACCAGCCCCGGAACATCCGCCCGTTGATCCATCAGCCAGCGCCCCGGTTTATCCATATTATCAAAGTGAAGCCCCTTATACTCCCCAAGCTCCACCACCCAAACACCATCCTCTTCCCCCGGTTACCCCTGCCTTTGTGGCACCTCCGCCCGCCACTTTACAGAAGTCATCCAGTGAGCCACTATTTCAGATTCATGACAACCATTGCTGTTCTCCCGAGCCTACCTTTAAGGCTCCTGAACCACATTCCTACACTCCTCACTGGGACAACCCGACGGAACCAGATAGGAAACTCAGAAGTTCGGAACAGGAAGAAGTCATTCGAAAAGTCAAAATCCTGGAGCAGTCCTTCAGGAATATGCATGGTTTAGGCAGCCAAGTCAGTGTTGCCTACAAGGACCTGTGCCCTTTTCCAGATGTGCAGTTGCCCGCAGTGTTCAAAATACCCAAGTTTGATCTATATGAGGGGCATGGTGACCCGGTGGCCCACCTCCGAGGTTTTTGCAGCAAGATGCGAGGAGCGGGAGGGCGAGATGAACTCCTGATAGCTTATTTCGGTCAGAGCCTGGGAGGGTCTGCATTAGAGTGGTACACCAGGCAAGATCCCGGTAGATGGTTCACATGGGATGACCTGGCGTAGGCATTCATCGGCCATTTCCAGTATAATCTCGAAATAGTCCCTGATCGCCTATCATTGTTGAAATTGGAGAAAAAGCATGCAGAAGGCTTTAGAGAATTTGGGTTTCGTTGGAGGGAACAAGCGGCAAGAGTGGATCCAGCAATGAGGGAAAATGAGATGGTAGATTACTTCCTGCAGACATTGGAACCAACCTACTTCGGGCACTTAGTGACGTCCGTGGGTAAATCATTTACTGAAGTAATAAAAATGGGAGCCATGATCGAGGAGGGTTTGAAAGCTAATAAAATCATGAGTTATTCAGCATTAAAAGCAACCACTCAAGTTATTCAGAGTGGCACTGGAGGAGTGCTCGGGAAGAAGAGGAAAGAAGAGGTCTCAACTGTTGATTCCCAGTCTTGGTTTGGAACCAAAGGCCCTGCACCCCACGATAATCCACCACAACCCCACCAGCAAAGTTGCTTCCACAATCCGTACAGCCATCCCCAACATTACTACCCAACGTCTGATCCTCGCTTTACCATCCACCACGGCCAAACATACGCCCAACCTCAGGCACCATGGCGTGCACCAACACCCCAAAATAACTACCCACCCACAAGAGCATACAGGAAACCCACGGGTACGGGTTTCCGTCCAAACCAAGCTTTCAGAGACAACCGAGCGCCAAAACCAAAGACTTTCACTCCCTTGGGAGAATCTTATATCAGCTTGTTCCATCGGCTAAAGCAGGTAGGACTATTGAACCCAGTCGAAGCCAAATTACCAAACCCTCCTCCAAGGAATCTCGATCATTCAGTGAACTGCGAATATTGCTCAGGGTGCCCAGTGCACGACACAGAAAAATGTTGGAGGTTAAAAACGGCTATCCAGGAACTTATCGACACTCGTCAAATCGAGGTCCAGAACCCGGCAGAACCTAACATCAACCAGAATCCACTCCCAGCTCATCATGAGACCAACATGATCGAATTGGTACAAGCAGAAGAGGGATATGAGAAAACCTCTCAAACCGTGATGATGATCAGGTCCAGTGGAATCGGAATGAAAAAGGGGCTAAGCAATGACAAGTCACCCATCGGCGAGGAGGGACCACATGGCAAGCCAGCAGCGGCCCAGGGGGCTGCAAATGAAGTACTTGTGAAATCGGAGGGGGTGAAGATAGTTGTACCGGGAGCAACAATCAAACCGGTCTTGACTGTAGCAGGTGTTCATGTAGATCCCCTCATCATCAGGCCAGTAATTCAGTTACCGATAGCCGACAGCAAAGCCATTCCGTGGAACTATGATCGAGTCACAGTGATTTACAAAGGGAAAGAGGTCAAGAAAGAAGTCTGCGAGGCACAAGGGTTGTCCCGCTCAGGGAGATGTTTCGTTCCTACGGAATTAAGGAAGACCAGTCAGGCAACGGTAAAAAAGCCAGTGACCGACGAAGAGGCGGAGGAATTTCTGAGGAAGATGAAGTTGCATGATTACTCCATCTTGGAACAGCTCAAGAAAACCCCGGCTCAAATATCACTCTTGTCATTACTGATCCACTCTAAGGAGCATCGGTAGGCCTTGATGAAAATCTTGAATGAGGCCCATGTACCTGACAAAATCTCTGTTGGTCACCTAGAGAAGATCACGAACAGGATATTTGAGGCAAATCGAGTTACCTTCACTGATGACGAGTTGCCTGAGGAGGGTACCAAGCACAACAGAGCCCTATATCTTACGGTAAAGTGCGAAGAGTCTGTGGTTACCAGGTTTTTGGTTGACAACGGGTCCAGCGTGAACATATGTCCTCTCTCTACGTTGAATAAACTAAAAGTGGATATCGACAGAGTACGCAAGAACAGCATTTGTGTCCGTGGATTCGACGGAGGAGGCGAAGCATCGGTCGGGGATATAGTGTTAGAACTGACAATCGGACCTGTGGAATTCACCATGGAATTCCAAGTGCTGGATATGGTGGTCTCATACAACCTTTTGATAGGACGACCCTGGATCCATGCTGCCAAAGCGGTTCCGTCTAGCCTACACCAGTTGGTCAAATTCGAGTGGGACCAACAAGAGATTGTGGTCCATGGAGAAGATGATTTAGACTCTCAGCCCGGCACCATTGTTCCCTTTGCTGAAGTAGAGGAGGACGTCGGTCCATGGGTATACCAGGTTTGCGACGCGGTATCCGTCAACAGAGTTCCAAAGGGGGAATACATTCCTGATACCAAAGTAATCTCTACAGACGTCATGGTGGCTTACGAAATGTTGGGAAACGGTTTCGTGCCCGGGAAAGGCTTGGGTGCATCTCTGCAAGGTATCGTACAGCCGGTATCTTTGCTCGAAAATGTGGGAACCTTCAGTTTAGGATTTGAACCGACACCAGAGGACATCAAATGAGCTAAAAGGATCAAACAGAAAATGTAGGTACTTCCAAAGCCAGTTCCACGCCTCTCACGATCTTTTGTTAGGTCCGGGATCAGAAGACGTCTGGCAATGAGGATTTCCGGCACCATGGTTAGACCAGATGAGGAATTTTTGAGGAAGTTCGAGGATTTGTTCACGGATGTGTGCATGGTAGAAGATGGAGAAGGGCATAGTCACGCTGAAATACAATTTGTGGGGCCAAAAACAAAACTGAATAATTGGGAGGCCACTCCTCTTCCCACCCGGAAGGAGTCTTGGTAGTTCGCTTTGGTTTTCTTTCGAGTTTTTGTTTGGGACTATTTCAGGGTTATAGTCCATTTTATTTTGCTTTCAAGTTTGTTTTAAAAGTGTGCAAACCCTGTTATCTTGTACTTTTCAATTAATGAAATTTTGTTCCCGTTATTTCTGATTTTTGTTTTATTCTTACTTTTTACTTTTCTGAACAGCTTTCTTTCGACTGATCTTAATGGTATGGCATGCATAAGGAATATTCAACCCAGTCTAGAAAATCAATTTGGTTCGAAAATAACAATGCAAGAAATAAGAAATGATGAGAGTGAATCAGAATACGACGAAGAGGATGCCTTAGAAGAAATCGGCCAAGAGTTAAATCATTTCGAAGAAAAGTCCAAACCCAATCTGAGTGACACAAAGGCCATTAATCTGGGAGGTGCAGATGACATTAGAGAGACCAAAATAAGTGTCCATCTCGAACCCAACCTCAGAGAAGAACTAATCAAGACACTGGTGGAGTTCAAAGATGTTTTTGCGTGGTCGTACGACGACATGCCGGGTCTCAGCACTGATTTAGTGGTTCACAAATTGCCCACTGACCCGACATGGCCTCCTGTCAAGCAAAAATTACAGAAGTTTAAGACAGATATGAGTGTAAAGATCAAGGAGGAAGTGACCAAGCAGCTATAAGCGAAAGTTATTCGTGTCACTCGATACCCCGATTGGCTGGCCAATGTGGTACCTGTACCAAAGAAAGATGGGAAGATCAGGGTATGTGTTGACTACCGCAATCTCAACAAGGCGAGCCCTAAGGATAATTTCCCACTACCCAACATCCATATCTTGATCGATAATTGCATCGGGCGTGAGATCGGATCCTTTGTGGAATGTTATGCAGGATATCATCAGATTTTAATGGATGAGGAGGACGCAGAAAAGACGGCTTTCATTACACCGTGGGGAACTTATTGCTACCGGGTAATGCCGTTCGGCCTAAAGAACGCAGGGGCAACATACATGAGAGCGATCACCACTGCATTTCATGATATGATACACAAAGAAATTGAAGTATACGTGGATGACGTGATCATAAAATCCAGACGTCGGGAGGACCATGTAGCGGACCTCAAGAAGTTTTTCCAAAGGCTTCGAAGGTATGATATTAAGCTCAATCCGGCCAAATGTGCTTTCGGGGTTCCGTCAGGAAAGTTATTGGGATTCATCATCAGCCGCCGAGGTATCGAGTTGGACCCATCAAAGATCAAATCCATCCAAGAGTTGCCACTGCCGAAGAACAAGACGGAGGTGATGAGCCTATGGGGAAGATTAAATTATATCAGTAGGTTCATTGCTCAGCTTACAGCAACCTGTGAACCCATATTTTGGCTATTAAAGAAAGACGCGTCGATAAAATGGACGACAGAGTGTCAGGAAGCATTCGACCAAATCAAGGGGTATCTATCAAATCCGCCCGTATTAGTTCCACCCGAACCGGGTAGGCCTCCGATTCTTTATCTAGCAGTTTTGGAAAATTCATTTGGCTGCGTATTGGGGCAGCATGATCTTACGGGCATAAAGAAATGCGCCATTTACTATCTCAGTAAGAAGTTCACAATTCATGAGGTTAAATACACTCATCTTGAGAAGACTTGTTGTGCCCTAACATGGGTAGCACAGAAGCTGAAGCACTATCTGTCTTCCTACACCACTTACCTCATATCGCGCTTGGACCCCTTGAAGTATATTTTTCAGAAACCTATGCCTACGGGGAGATTGGAAAAATGGCAAATATTACTTACAGAATTTGACATCATCTACATAATGAGGACAGCCATGAAAGCTCAGGCCTTAGCGGATCATTTGGCCGAGAATCCCGTTGATGAGGAATACGAACCGTTAAGAACGTATTTTCCTGATGAA
>MU777775.1:1522-61160 GCA_026770625.1 Nicotiana glauca
GTAGGATTAATTAAATAAGATCATGTTTATTATCTCGATTGTGGGAAAAGAATAACATTTGGGTTCAAACGACCCATTTTTAGGCCCAAAATTAGGACCTAGCCCATAACAACCCAAGCCCAATACCCAAAACTAGGCCCAACACCCTAAAACCCTAAAAGCCTAAACCTATATATAGACATATACTCTTCAGTCGTAAGATTGAGGGGGAGAGGGATATACATTTTTGGACATTACACACAAAGAAGACTACTATTCATCTTCTTCACAACAAACGAACACAAAAAAAACCCTAGCACCCCTAAACCATTCCCCCTCCACCGTCGTCCACCAGCAACCCCCTCTACCGTCGTCCACCCTTACCTCACCTGAACCACCAGCTGCTGCTGTGTGGTGCTTCACGTCTCCTCCAAACGACCATCTCCACCAGCGTCATCTCCAGCTCCCTCACGAACACCCAAGCTCCAGTCGTCGTCTGTCGAATCAGCAGCAGCAGCCTTCCACGCCGGACAGCACCACCCTCCACCATTTTCGTCTTCTTCATCATCTTCATCCCCTTCGTCAACCAGTCCAGCCCGTCGACCAAACACCTCACGAACCAGCAGCACGAAACCACTGTTGCCAGCAATCACACACACACATAATTGGCCGAAAATACAGTAGAAACAATGACAGTACATGAGAGTTTTCCAATCATCAAGCTGTCGAGGTTGTCATCGAGGTTCCGCTCGTTATCCTCTGTTCGTTTTTGGATCTCTATCCAAGGGGTTGGTTTATGTTTGGTTTGATCTATCTTCAGCTTCAATAGAGGTCATTTCCTACTTCAGATCTTAATTTTGTACATTGCTTGACGTATAATGTTGCTTAGTTTATGTTACTCGTGTTGTTTATATGTGTATGTGGTGATTCGTTCTTTGCTGTTTATATGTGTATGTGGTGATTTCGTTCTTAGTTTGAGAGTTGGTGTGATGCTGATTTTTAGTTGCTCTTGTTAGCATTGGAACTACAATTTAGTAGTAACAATTGCTCACTCGTTTGTTTTAAGTTATTTGCTTTACAGCTCTATTGAATAGGTTTTTGTTAGAATTAGGTAATGAAGAAGAATTAATATCATGTTTATGGGTCAAGTGTTGAGTCTTACAAGATTAACGTGGGTCCTGGTTGCTGCGTTATCCTTAGAAGTTATGCCAAAATTGCTTGACTTGCCCCATGTGCAGCAAAGCAAATACCATTGTGTTTATGTCTGTTGTGCACTGTCCAATGGTTTAAGCTTTAAGAGTAGTGTGGTACCCGTAATTCTTTCGTTTGTTTGGCTCAAGCTTTAAGAGTAGTTGTGATACTTAATTTCGAATTAGTTTTAAATATGAACATCTTTAGTTGAATACTTTTCCCTTTAATAAAATTGAGGTGTGCCATACAATCACCTAGTTTATGGCCCTCCGAGCTTTAGCTTGAATATCCTTTAAAGTAGAATCGAAGTGCGCCGCGCCAAATAAAATTGACAAATTGCGTGGCCCTCGTTAATTATGCCTTTAAAATATTTAGAATTCGGGACGTGCCATTTTAGCGAGTTTTCATGGCCTCCCGCAAAGTTAATAACACATTAGTCACTTTAGGTGTGCTTTTTAATAATTTTACCTCCCTAAATTCGGGTGTGCATTTCATGCAACCTAAATCCAAATCCAAAAACGTTGAATAAAATGTGTCGAGGATCCGGAAGCATTTCATGTCACGTGATCCAAAAACATGTTTTAAACGACGTTCGATTTCTTAAAAATATAATTGAAAGCGGTAAATAATTCTAAAATTGCACTATAGGATAACATGTATAAAAATCAGATTTTAGCCAAATATAGCAGTTGAGCGACCGTGCTAGAATCACAGAACTGGGGAGTGCCTAACCCCTTCTCCCGGGTTAACATAATTCCTTACTCGAATTTCTGGTTCTCGGACTATTAAATAGAGTCAATAATTTCCTCGATTCGGGATTCAAACGGTGACTTGGGACACCATAAATCTCTCAAGTAGCGACTCTGAATTTTTAAAATAAATCCCGTTTCGACTTTCATTTAATTTGAAAAACTCCTTTATTACTCCCTTTCATGAGGTGTAGTAGTGAAAAAGGAGGTGTGACACATACTACAATTTTTCAATGACCAAGCAACAGGAAGGCCATCACCGCTGGCCGAGAGCTCAGATGAAATTTAAGGGTCAATTACAGCTCGAACCACAATACGACTCGGAGACTGGACCCAAAAAAATTGCCGAATGCCCAAGGGCACGACATCGATGCCATTATCTCCAACCAGAACCCCCGGATAGATTAAAAGGTCAATTACAGCTCGAATCACAATGCGACTCAGAGACTGGACCCAAAAAATTAGCAAACGGCTAAGGGCGGAAAAACAAAAAACATTATTGCCAATCGGAATCCCCGAGAGCATCAAAAGGTCAATTACAACTCGAATCGCAACGTGACTCGGAGACTAGACCCAAAAAGTCTCTAAAAAACCAAAGGCATAAAGTAACAACCACTACTGCCAGCCCAAGCAAGCTCAAGGTAAGCCAAGCTCAAGCCAGATCCCGACTCGGGGACTGGGCTGGAGGGCAATTTAATCACTATACGCCTGGAAGCACGGCCCGGCAACACTATCAACAGTCACAGCAAAACCCTAGGCCACATGCCCATAAAAACACTTCGGTCCAGGAGCACATAGGGCCATCACCCGCCGCCTTTAAAGATGGGAAAAATCCAAAAGGCCAATCAAAGTTCAAACCATAGCACGGCTCAGGGACCGATCCCATAAACCAATTGACACGATCAAGGGCAGTGATAGAAAAAAGATAAATAAGGAATAATGCTTTAAAATTCTTCTTACATTACATACAGAAGAAAACACTCTCCACCTACAGGCACGCCTTGCGCACGCCGGAAAACAGTCTACAAAATGTTAGAATCTATATTTTGCGCCAAAGAGATACAGCCCGTCAAGATCACCCTCCGCAACTTCCACGAGTAGCGACCGAGCGTCACTCTCATTCACCTTTGCTTGAGCCAATTCCTTCGAGAGGATAAAGCCCCTCGCTCCAACCTCATCAAACACTTCCCTCCAGGATCGGCAGTGAACATATTCCTCGATCCTGCTTGCCTCAATTCGGGTTGGGCATCAACAACCTCCCATATACAAATCGTCATCTCATGATCCACCCTAGTTCGGCTCAGCGCTGCTTCCGCCCGAGCCTCGATTATCTCGGCCCTGACCTTCGAAAGATCGGATTCAATTCTACCGATCATATCCGCCTAAACTTTTGCGTTATCATGGGTCAAGTTAAGTTGGACCTTGAAGGTAGGGATCCTAGCCAAGACACTCATCTCCTCCAAAGCTTGAGTCCACACTTGGACCCTTAATTCCTCACAGGCTACCCTGACATGGTTCACACCACCCTTGAGGTACTCCAAGCCCTCTACATTTTTCCGCAACTGACACGACAATAAGAAGTTAGCCTCAAAATCAAAATGACACGAGGAACGCACTATAGGAAGTTACCTGCTCCACCAAATAGCTCTCATAGTTCGAGCTCCGATACGCCTCGTATCGCCAATGCTACAGCTCAACTTCTTCCTCCTTGCAAAGAAGCCTAAGGGACTCTCCCTCATCCTGAACCCTCCGAAGCTTGGCCTTTTGACGAAGCAATTCGGACTTGATCCTATCACAGGCTACGCAGGAAAGATTCAATTAGGTAAGGAAGACACGGTGTGTGAAAGAATTATGCACGAACTCACCACAAAATGAAGATGACAAGATCTCTCCAAGTCAGAACACATTCCAGACAATACCGCTCACCGAGAAGCAGGTACCCCGGGGATATACGACTTAGGTGATGCCCCGTCCTTAGATATATGAGCGGCTAATGCCACTAGAAGCTCCTTCGCATGGTGGATCCCGAACCCTCTTATTACTACCAATTCTCGGCTCGGATGTCGACGACTCCATCTCTTTTCTGAAAGAACGCTACCTCGCCTGAGGAATCGCCATATGTATAGGAAAACAACATGTCTAGCATAAATGAGCTATGAAAATGCCACATCAATTACATATTGGCAGAAGAAAAGCAACATACACACATACCTGGATGATCTGCTCCCCACCTGATACAAGACATAGCTCGCCACCTGCGTTCGTCGTAAGACGAATGGGCCACCATGGCATCCACAAAGTTGCTGCAACAAAGGGAATAATACTGGTTACTTGGCCGACTTTCGCTATGGATAAAAGCTGAAGGAACGACAAGACGCCTTACTTACGTGCATAGTTCCACTCTTCGGGAAATGGCAAGAGCTCCGCATGAATGATATCGGCCGTCCTAACTCGTACAAACCAGCGACCCCATTCTCGGTCTACACATTCCTCGTCGTCAACAACAAAGGGCATGGGCGAGAGGCCTCTCAAGGTTAGCAGCCCTCAATGGTGGAAAGGCCGATACAGCTTGATAAGGTGATCGAGCGAAAATTCAAGCCTGGCCTTTTTCGCAAAGAATCTCATCATCAACACCATTCGCCAAAATGACGGATGAATCTGTGCCAGGGTAACTTGATATTTCAAGCAAAAATCGAGCACTACCTCATCAAAAAGGCCGAATGCAAAAAGGTATAGGTGCACACTCAAGAACCCATCAACAGAGTCTGCGATGCCTTCACCAAGGGAAAATGCCTACAGCGTTGCCCCGTTGCTCCACCCGCAGTATCACCGCGCCGTCTCCAGGTATTCCTCTCTTATCAAAAACGTCATCTCTAGGGCAAAATTCTTCGACTCTCCAGTGCCGAGGACAGCACTCTCTGCTCTTTGTCGTGCCGGCTCCGAGGTGGTCGCCATAACTATGGCAAAAAACTGACAAAACAAAGCAATAAAACATCGACGCTTTTCGCACTCTAAAAAGATAGGAAGCCCTATGCCGAAACAGGAGAGCAGCTACCCAAAAAAAGTGAAGTCTCACAGATAGGCCGAAGCCCCCCTTTATATGCAAGAGGCAATGGCGAGTTGCCAGCCCGATGTAAAGCACCAAGAAGCCAATAGCCTCAGTACGAATCAACGGGTTGATGCCCAGCCCGGGAAATGCTCTCCAGCAATCAACTAAGCCCAGTAAGCCACCCGAATTGTCTCCATAGATAGCGTTTCGCATCCGAAGCCCTCGACCCCTAAGAAACAGGGTCACAATGAGCTCCGAAAGCACCAGTACCAGATGCAAGGCATTTGCCCGGGCCCACAGTTACCTTTCTAGAGAAGTAAACCCTGGGAGCTCCGATCTCCAAAGCTCCGTGAGGTCGCGAAGAAGCGCCCAAGCACAGGCAAACTCCACAAACAGAAGCCAACCTTACACTCCTTAAAAAAGTTATCTACTTGAAAATAAGTAGGGTTCATTAAGGCACCCAAAGACGACCTTCATTGAGGGTAGCATTCCTAAAGGCCTCGGAACTCGACGCACGATCTCTAAACAACCAGCGGGCCCCGACAGCTCGAGCCTATCCAGTCGGCCCCTCGTCAAGCCTAAGTGCGACGAAAAAGATCAAAGAAGAGCCTGGCCAACCAGCTGGAGATCAGAACAAGCTACTATGGCAAATTATGATGGCTCGTAAAGGAAATAAGATATTCAAAAACCCCAAAAGGGTGTAAGAGCAACCAAAACACCAAAAGAGGAGCAGAAGTCTATCTCATGCGGCATGATGGGGTCATCTTCATCTAGAACAACAAAGGCTTTAGGGTAACTAAAGATGGACTACATCCAGGGCAGTACCTCGGAGGCCTTGGAACCCGTCATAACTCGGAGAGTCTTATGGCACCAATTTTTTGGGCCGACTCGAGGTTTCCCCGAAGGGAAGACAATAGGCTCGAAGCGAGTCCTTGTCGACCAGCAAAAGATCAAAGCAAACACTCACATGCGAGATAAGTATCGGCAATCAGTTACACAAAAAGGTATATCCGAAGAACCTCGAAGGGCAGGAGGGTATATAGAAAATAGTAACAAATTCAAAGGCAAAGTTCGACAAAGTTCATTTCTCATTTATGAAGTATTCAAGTACAAAGGCCCGAGGGGTCGCAGCGTTCAATTACAAAAGCCCCGGGAGGGGTCGTTATATACAAAGTGCAATGCGTACAAGCATCTATAACTAAAGAAGGAGAACGGGGGGATGTACATGTGATGAAATTTGGATGTCCAATCCATCCTCGAGGGCCCATCTCCGATATCAGTATCCTCGAGCGGCTCACCCTCGAGCACTTATCCTCGAGGGTGACCCCTTCGACCCCCACTTCCCATAGGCTCCCAGCTCGATCCCCTAAGAGATCTCTGTCAGGGAAGATGCAGGGAAGGAAAAGAAGGATATGCAAAGGAGGCAGAGGAAAGAGACATGGCTGCCGAAGCCAAAGCTTGAAGGATCGGCAAGCCCCTGCCTCAATGGCCGATGGTGCCACTTTATCCCTTAAAAAAAAGAGCCGTAGGAATGAAGTGCCACACCAGGTACAGGTAGAAGAGGGAGCAGTGGTGCATAATCTGAAAGGCCATCTACACAAAGGAAAAACCAACACTCCATCTGTTACCATCTCGGGCCAACAACAGCAGCAGCGCCCTGTATATCGCAACCACATCAATATCAGAATAGAATATTTGTATTCCATGAAGGTAGGCTCCAACAAAAGGCCTCGACACGACCCGAAGGACTTCTCCAAACAGCCTCAAGGTAGAAAGCTCCCATCAGGATAGTTAAAAGAGAAAAGGGGATGGTGCAAAGGGAAGAAGCAAAATGTACCAGCAAAAGTATTGGGATGAAGGATGTAATGCCACAAAATGCCCTCATACATAGGGGGGAAACAACACGATCATCAATTTCATAGAAGGTGGACCGATGGAGGTAATTACTACTTCTTTGAAAAAACAAATTGATGGTCGTATTTCCGCCTCGAGGAGTGGAAACGACAGGACGTCGAATAGAGACCTAGGAGACACGCCATCTGCTGCAGAAGATTATGCCGCGATTCGAATCGCCAGCATAGTGTCGCCAAGGGGAGCTCAAGAATTTGAGTGTCAAAAATTATTTCCCATTACTTCATCCTGAAAAACGTGGAGACGATCTGTACACGACAAAATTCGAAGACTTGATTTTTTGCTATCAAGGACATTTCAGAAGTTTCCTGAAGACCCCGAGGGTGGGAAGCCACGATCGAGCTCTCGGTCTTAGGGTTCGTCGAGGCCTAGCTCGCAGAAAGCAAGGCTCGAAGCCGGGACAAAGGAGGGAAGCCCCTTGTGCACATGGCTACAACTGACGAATTTGGCCTACCTAGAGCCTACCATGAGGTCTTGCATCAAGCCGTCCCATCTTTGTACTCTTACAATTAATATACTTATACTATACCAAGTCCCCTCACCTATATAAAGGGGACTCACACCGCCCTGTAAACGACTGATGTTGCTCCACTTCTCCACTAAGCAATGATATTTCTCTCTCTCTCTTTCTCCTAAGTCATATGTGTTCTCCGACCCCGAGGTCGCCCTAACATTTTATTGGTCCTCATTTGTTCTTTATCGTTTCTGATATTAAGTATTATTCATCGAAAGCTATTATCTTGATGTGCCTGTGATATCTCAAGATCACCTTAGCTTTTTATTGTTCTTTATTTGTTCTTCATCATTTAACTCAAGATTGACTGTATAAAGCTTTGTATATTCATACTTATCTGTTATCCCTTTCTCGACTACCCTCGATTAGGCTACCCTCGATAGGCCCGTAATCTCGGTGAAGAATTGGTTAACTTTTTTTTTTTTTAATAACTTGTGGTTTGGTGAACAATTGATTAAGTTATTTTTATATGATCATCAAGTATCCCTTATTTTGTTTACTGATCCCATGTGATAGGTTCTATTTAATTTCCTTATTATAATATTGAATAAACAAATCACTTTAGTGCCCTGTTAGGGATGAAAGGGAATGGAACCGAGATTTGAGTATTATGTGTTTGCCACTTTATTTTATAATTGATTGTTAGGAGCATACTTAGGCAGTTAAGAATGAATGAATCTCGTAGCTGTCTTTAGGCGCGTGTTTAAAATACGATTGTAATTGTGTACACATTCGCGTGACACAATCACGATTCTAAAAACCAAGTCGGAGTGTGCGTTTGCGCAACTTTGATCAAATCTTCTTAATAATAAAATGAGTTTTCATAGGCTACTAATTAATTTTAGTTCATATAGCCCGAGGTGTGCCACTCAAAATTTAATCATACATGGCCCTCATATTAATTTCATAACCTAGATATAAAAATGACAATTGTTCGTAGTTTTCTTTAGGCATGTTTAATATACTATCGTGGTTGTGAACATGTTCGCGTGACATAATTACGATTTCTAAAAACAAAATCGGAGTATGTGCTCGTGCAACTTTGGCCAAATATTTTTTAATAATAATAAAGCGTTATTAATTTTGGACACATTCGCGTGACATGATTTTTGACGCGCCAAACAAATGGGTACACGTACGCGTGACCTGTTTCAAGATAATTTCTTAATTAAAAGAGGCAAATGAACATAGTCTCTAAAAAGGGTAATTAGACAATTTGTTTAAGCCAAGTATGATCAAAGCGACCGTGCTAGAACCACGGAACTCGAAAATTCCTAACACCTTCTCCCGGGTTAACAAAATTCCTTACCCAGATTTCTGTATTCGCAGACCGTAAATAGAGTCAACTTTCTCGTTTCAGGATTTTAAACTAGTGACTTGGGACACCATAAATTATTCCAAGAAGCTACTTTGAATCTTAAATAAGTAATCCAGTTTCGATTGTCACTTAAATTGAAAAACTCCCTTAATACCCTTTCGGGGGTAGGAAAAAGGAGGTGTGGCATCTTTGGCATGGCAGGTTGCTCGAAGACTCGAAAGCATCCCCAGAACTATGCACCAAAGTGGATCGCTGCAGCCTCTTAGGTGGACAATTATATAGGAGATTATTCCAAGGCCCGTTAGATCGATGTTTAGGAGCCTTGGAGGTGGACTACGTGATGAGAGAGGTCCATGAAGGAATTTGTGGGAACTATTCTGGTGCAGATTCATTGGTGTTAAAATTAGTTAGGGCAGGATACTACTGGCCTCAGATGGAACATGACACAAAGACGTTCATAAAAAAATGCAACAAGTGCCAATGTTGTGCATAATTGTTACACCAACCGGCAGAACTCCTGCATTCGATATTATCCCCGTGGTCATTCTTAAAACAGAGGATGGATATAATTGGTCCATTGGCATCGAGTCCTGGAAAGGTAAGGTTATGTTTAATTTTAATTGATTATTGCACTAAATGGGTTGAAATATGTCCTTACCAAAAGATCGGTGAGTGCGAAGTGATCGACTTTCTATGGGAACACATAATCTGCATGTTTGAAATACTCTTTAGAAGATTTCCTGCGATAACATACCACAGTTCATAGGCTCCAAAGTCACAAAATTTTTTGAAGATCTGAAAATCAAAAGAATTAATTCTTCACCATACTATCTGAGTGCCAACGTACAGGCGTAGTCAACCAATAAGGTAATTATCCAAAACCTCAAAAGAGGTTAGAAGTTGCTAAAGGCAAATGGACCGAAGAATTGCCGGGCATGCTATAGGTGTACCGGATGATGGCAGATTCAAGCACAGTAGAGACATCTTTTTCTCTTATATACAATATGAAAGCTCTGATCCCTGTGGAAGTAGGAGAACTGACCTTACGGTTCTCCCGAACAGATGAAGAAGCAAATAATGAGGCATTGTTGGTAAACATGGAACTTCTTGATGAATGTAGGCACTTGGCCCACTTGAGGATGGTGACTCAGAAGCAAAAGATGGAAAGATACTATAATCGAAGGACTAATCTCCTCTAATTTAAAGTAGGAGACTTTATTTTGAGAAAAGTGACTCAAAACACTTGGGAAATCAATGCTGGGAAGCTAGGTCTGGTGTAGAAAGGCCAATATCGGTTTTTAGCTTTCATCGATAAAAGATCATACGAGCTGGAGAATCAGGATGGAGTCAAATTGCCTAGTAATTGGAACATGACTACCTCAAGAGGTGTTGTTACTAATGGATCCTGCCTATACCGAAAGTATGTGCTGCACTCTTTTTCCCTTCGACCAGTTTTTGTCTCAATTTGGTTTTTCTGGAAAGATCTTTAACGAGGCAGAAACGGAAAGCATACTATAAAGGAAACGTCATCAACAAAGTTAAGACTTTTAAATAACAAGTCATTGAAATAATAGGCCACTACGATATGGTTAAATAGTCTTTCGCTCGACGTCAAGTCCATAATGGGAAATAAAGCTTACCGTCGAACCAAATTCTATTAAATTATTCACAAGTATTTTAACGTAGAAAACAAGACCTACAGTGTTCCAATTCGCATTCGAACACTAGGGAATAGTATTGGATATAATAGCAAGGATTCCACGAAAAATAGGACTACGATACCCAGAAATACTAATGTCTCATCGGGATCGGGGACTGCACGACCATCCCCCTAGAAGCAAGTTGTACTAGTTAGCCACGTGTATTAGCAATTTCTTTTCTTTAGCAATAGAATTCTTATGTACTTTTAAATATGGAAGAAGTAAAATAAAATCCTTTTGTTATTATCTTGTTTCTTGTCCAAACGATGAGTTAATCATATCATTTGAAAGTTAACAGAAAATTTCAAATGCTTGTGCCAAAATACACAAGAGACGTCCTCTTTAAGAGCACAATAAACATAATAGGGACCCTTCTTATGAAACCCTCATAGTAAAAGGTTGGTTTAGGAAGAATTCATGCTCGTAACAAAAAGCTATCGGATGAAAAACACACCCGAAACCTTATCTAATTCGACGCAAAAAGAATAAAACATTGTGCAATACTTAAGCAAAAGTCATCTTTATTTATCAAAATTCCAAACGACTTAAGTAAAAAAATACAAAGGAAAATAACAAAATAAAAGAGGAAAACTTTAAACATTATCTCCACCAAAGCTCGGGGGAAATAGGCATCTATGCCTCCTCCCCCTGGGGGAAGTGGGCGGATCAGTTGCCGGTGCGGGATCTGGGCCTTCATCATCATTCTCTTCAAGTTCCTCCACGTTCCCCTAATATTTAGATCATTAATCAAAAGTTAGTTGTGCCGGGATTAGTTGGGAGACTTTCTCGAGCAGTTAACTCCAGTGCTCAAGCCTTGGCGATTTCATAATCAATATCAATGATGCCTGCTTTGGCTTCCTCCAAGTTTTTCCTTCTCATATGATACATAGCATACGTCATTTCAAAAATGAAGGAATCCCCTTGATGTTGGAGCTTTGCCTTAGGTTTGTCAACCTCGAGTAAAAGTTCGTCCCTCTCGGATCTCGTAGTAACAAGGCTAGTATCAAGATCACGGATAATAGAAAAATAAAACTGGTTTTGATCCATGATTTTCTTGAATCTCTCCTCCACCTGGGCCTGCTTCTCCTTGATGGTATTAGCCTCCTCGGTTTTGGAATTCAAGGCTGCCTCCAAATTATTCACTTTTTCAACGGCCGCAGACTCGCGCTCGACAGTAGCAAGACAACATCCTGAAGCTCAGCCTAAGAAGTTGTTTGCATTTTGAATTTATGCATGCTGTTGAGTGGATTCTTGGTTGTGGGACATCACTTCGTTCTCACTCTGCTCCAACCGAGCCTCAAGCTTGGCCGCTTCGGCAACTTTTTCCTCCGGTACCAGGAGGCGCACAGTAAGTTGATTCCTTTCAGCCAACAGCTGATACCGTTTGGACATAAGTCCCTTTTTATCAAAGATCAATCACTGAAGGCCCTCGGAAACAAGGAAGTTGGACTACAAAATGTATATCAAAGTAGAAACCCTTCTATAACAAAGAAGTAAAGACCAACAAGTAAGAGAACAAGTATGGTACTGCTGCCACATTGTGCATGGCGTTATCAACATACACTCCCCTGAAAGGGAGTGTGTAATGAACCGACTGGTAGTTTTTCTTTTTAGAATCCCATCCCCCTAAATAAAACTTCTCGCACTTGCTTTACCTAATTTACGACCTGCGGGGATGGTTGGTTCAGGATATGAAAGAGTTTGGATTGAAATAGGCTCACTTGATTCCTTTAGATTTTCTTAAAAGGCTAAGTTTGAATTTGGTCAACATTTTTAGCAAACAAACCCGGATTTGTGTTTTGACTATCCCGAAGGTTCCATAGAAAAATATGGGACCTAGGCATATGCCTGGAATTGAATTCCGAGGTTCCTAGCCCGAGTAGTGAATTTTTGTTAGAAATTGTTAAAACTGATATCCTAAGGATTTAATGAAGTATGGTAATTCTTGATCATATTGGTATCAGGCCCGTATGTTGGTTCTAAAGTCCGGTACAGGTGTAAAATAACATTTAAAACTTGCCCTCAAAATTTGGTGTCAATCCGAGTAGTCTAAGTACATTTTGGCACATTAGAAGTGAATTAAGAACTTGAAGTTCATAAGTTTGATTCAATTGGTTTTAGGGGGTGATCCTTAGATTTAGAATTGATTCGAGCATTTCGAAGGTTCGAGCGAGTCTGTTTCATGATTTCAAACTTCTCGGTATGTTCAGGTGAGGCCTTGGAGCCTGAGCATCAATCAGACGAGGCTCGAGTGAAGTTGGAAACTTTGGGAAGAGGTAAAGCTTCAGGTTGCTATCATAACCGCACCTGCGGTTGGTCAGCCACTTCTGCAAGAGAATGCAGAAGTTGTCATTCTCTTGCAGATGCGGTCATGGTAGGCCAAGACAAAGTCGCAAAAGCAGCTCCTTAGCCGCAGAAGCAGCTTCAAGACTTTAGAAGCGGCTTCAAGACCGCAGAAGCGGTCCTTGCTCGCTTGGCCAATTTCACATATGCGGCCTTCCTCTCGCAAAAGCAGGACCGCATCACCATACATGCGGAAATCACTGAAGCAGTGAGTTCATTTAATATGGGTGCTAAGCCATTTTGGCCATTTTTCATTGATTATTGGGCAATTTTGGAGTTCTTGAGAGAGGAATTTCACCTAGCATCTTGAGGTAAGTTTATCCTACCTATTCCTAGTTTAATACGTGAGTCCTAGGTAGATTAAAACACAAAGATTAAGGTAAAATCATGGGATTAGAGCAAAGCATAGGGTTTTTATAAAAGTTAGATTTAACCACGAAATTTGGCATAAAATGCATTAGAAATCATATAATATTGATCCTTAGGTTATAAAGAACAACTATATTCAAAAGGTTTTGAAATCCGAGCATGTGGGCCCGGGGTCGGATTTTAGAAAACTTGTGTTTAGGGTTGGGGAATTACTTTAGTAATTAAAATGAAAACTCTTGAGCTTGTATTGACTAGTTCATAACTCTTTAACTAGTTTTGGATCGTTCGGCTCCAAATTTGGAGTTTGGGCTCGTTCTTGGTATTGGAAGTACACTATGGAGCGAGGTGAGTCTCCTTTCTAACCTTGTAAGAGGGAATTGTCCCCATAGGAGTAATAATTGTATAATTTGCTACTAAATGCGGGGGTTACGTACGCAGTAGGTGACGAGAGTCTGTGTGTAGCTACTATTATGTTAATTGTCCGGGTAGTTTAGGACCAGTATCATTCTATATTTGCGAATGTTTATATGTTTTCTTGCTAATGTGATCACTTAGGATATGCCAGAGAATTGGAAATGAATATAAGTGAACGTATGTACTTGTTGAACACTTGTATGAATTTATTTGAATATAAATTGCGCCTTTAAGTGTTTCCTGATGATAATTGATATTTGTGGATCGGGCCGATCACCTCGGTATAAATAGATGCATCTATGGTTCGTGCCATTCGACCCTCTAGCAGTGCACCATTTCTTTTCTGTTGGATCGGGCCATCGACCGCGACATAATGTGCGCATAATATCTATGTGAGTTGTTATTGATGACTTACTCGTTAAACGTTTTGAAATGTAAATGGCAAACTATCATTTTATTAAGGACATGATTTATTAATTCAGATTACAACTATTATTTATTTGTGACCTCCATGCTTAGAATAACGCCATATTATATCATTTGACCCTAGTAAGTGTCAAGTTGACCTCTCGTCTCTACTTCTTCTAGATTAGACAGGATACATACTGGGTACATATTGTTTATGTACTCACACTACGCTTCTGTACTTAATTGTACAGGATGTGAGGCAAGTAGATCTGGCTATCAGTCTGGTGCGCGTCCCTGATCATAGTCCGAGACTTCCACGGTGAGTTGCTCCCTTTCTGTGCCGATTAACAACTTGATGGAGTCTTTCTTATTTTTGACTGTCTATTCTATTTCGGACAGTAGGATAGATTTATTCTTTTATATATTCTACCAGTTTCCCACAACTTGTGACACCAGGCCTTGGCACACACATTAGTAGATATTTCTTTTGGGTTTTGCATAATTGTTTTGGTACATTACTGATTATCACATGTTTTAACTTCAAGTTTAGAAAATGTGGTACCCATTTTGTTAAAGTAAAATGAACACTTATTGATTTTTCCGTGTTGGCTTGCCTGACAATAGTGTTGGGTACCATCACGACCCAGTTTGGAAGTTGGGTCATGACAAAATGGTATCAGAGCACTAGGTTCACGTAGGTCTCACAAGTTATGGGCAAACCTAATAGAATCTTGCGGATCGGTACGGAGATGTTTGTATTTATCTTTGAGAGGCTATAGGGTGTTAAGAAACTACTCTTTATTCATTTCCTATTGTGCAGTGGATGGTATACTAAATTTCTCTCTTCTATTCTCTCACAGATGATGAGAACATGCATGGTAGATGTTCCAGACCCGGGAGGGGCTGCTCCTCCCATTGCTAGAGGCTGAGGTTGAGGCCGGGGGAGGGCAATGACTTGAGGTAGGGGACGAGGACGTCCCAGAGCTATTCCAGAAGCACCACCAGTAGATCCTGCGGGAGATCCTATTATTGAGGAGCAGGGCGAGGTGCCTGTAGCTGAGCCTACCCCGGTGGACTTTATGACAGCACCAGGTTTCCAGGAGGTTATGGGCCGTATGCTGCGGTTTATGGACACCATGACTCAGGCTGGTTTATTTCTAGTAGATCGAGCTATATCACAGGTAGGAGGGGAGCATAGACCCCTACAACTCAAGCTCATGATTATGCAGTTGCAGTGTATCAGAATTTGGGTGCACTACCCACGGATGGGGTTCAGCCAATTGCTGCAGTGGTGCCCGAGCCCAGACCAATTGTGGATGGGGACCCACAGAAGTTGTTGGATATATGGACTAGACTTCGCCCTCCTATCTTCGGGGGTGAGCGTCATGAGGATGCTCAAGATTTCATTGATAGGTGCAGGGACAGACTACACAACATGAGGATATTGGAGTCATATGGGGTTGACTTCACTACTTTTTAGCTGGAGCTTAGGGCCCGTAGATAGTGACAGTCTTATGTTCTTGGCAGACCCGCAGGTTCTCCTCCTATCACTTGGGGTCAGTTCACACAGTTATTTTTGGACAGGTATATTCCACCATCTGAGAGGGAAGAGCTGCGGTATCAGTTTGAGCAGCTTGAGCAGGCTCAGATGTCCGTGACCAATTATAAGGCAAGGTTTTCTAAGTTATCCCGCCATGCATTGATGATACTTCCTACTGATTTAGAGAGAGTGCAGAGGTTTGTTGCAGGGTTGCATTCTGGCATCAGGTCCAATATGCCCCGAGAGGTGGAGATGTGGACTATTTATCAGTTAGTAGTAGAGATTGCTCAGAGGATTGAGGACTACCATCTGAGGGGTAGGGAGAAGATGCAGTAAGATAAGAGGGATAGATTCTCCAGAGAGTTCAGAGGTGCCCCGGCTAGGGGTAGAGGTTAGTTTGGGAGGGGTCAACCCAGCAGGCCCCTATATTCAGCACCACCACCTGCTCGGGGTACTCCAGCATGCCCCTATTTCAGCACCATACCAAATAGTTCTTACCGCCCACCAGCTATTCAGCGTTCCATTAGTGGGTATTCAGGTCCCCAGGGTTCTTCTGATTTCTATTTTAGTGCTATGCCGGAGAGTTCATACTGTCCACCAGCTATTCAAGCTTTTTCCAGTGGGTCTACAGGCCATCAAATTCAGCCATCAGGGCAGCAGGTCACCGTATCATACGGTTGTTTTGAGTACGGGACCCTAGTCATATGAGGAGATACTGCCCCAATCTTCGGGGCAAGGCAGTACAGCAGGGTCAGCAGCCTATGATTTTAGCACCGGCTGCCCAGCTAGCTAGAGGTGGAGGGCAGACTGGTAGGGGTTGTCCTAGAGGTGGACGCTAGGCAGGGAGAGTTCAGCCAGCTACTACTCAGTCAGGTGGAGGCCAGCTGGCCGGTGCTCCAGCCAGATTCTATGCCTTTCTGGCCAGGCTAGATGCATTGGCCTCAGATGTCGTGATCATATGTATTATTTTCGTTGGTGGTAGAGATGCTTCGGTATTATTTGATTCAGGGTCTACCTATTCATATGTGTCATCTCTGTAAGCTCATTTTTTAGTTATTGCTCCTGAGCCTTTGGGCACTCATGTTCATGGGTCCACTCTTGTAGGTGATTATGTGGTTTTGGATAGGATCCACCGGTCCTATGTGGTCACTTTCTATGGTTTCGAGAGTAAACATATCTCCTGTTGCTTGATATGATTGATTTTGAGGTCATTCTGGGCATGTATTGGTTATCTCCATATCACGCCATTCTAGATTGCAATGCCAAGACCGTTACCTTAGCGATGCTAGGGTTTCCATGGTTATAGTAGAAATGCCCCACAGTTGATACATCTAGTCGGGTTATCTCTTTCCTAAAGGCTCGTCATATGGCCTAGAAGGATGTTTGGCTTATGTGGCTTATGTTCGGGACACCACCGTAGAGTCTCTGACGATTGATACAGTTCAATAGTCCAGGAGTTCGCCGATGTGTTTCCTTCTGATCTTCCTGGCATGCCACCAGATTGTGATATTGATTTGGCTCCAGGCACCCAGCCTATATCTATTCCACCATACTGTATGTATCCGAAAGAGTGGAAGGAGCAACTTGGGGAGTTGTTAGCAAAGGGGTTTGTTAGACCCAGTGTATCTCCTTGGGGTGCACCAGTGTTATTTGTGAAGAAGAAGAATGGGACTATGCGGATGTGCATTGACTACCGCCAGTTGAACTAGGCTACCATCAAGAATAAGTAACCGTTACCATGCATTGATGATTTGTTTGATCGGTTGCAGGGTTCCAGGTGTTCTCTAAGATCGACTTGAGGTCGGGGTACCATCAGTTGAAGATTCGGGACTCAGATGTTCCGAAGATTGCATTTTAGATGAGGTATGGCCACTATGAGTTTCTGGTGATGTCCTTTGGCTTGACTAATGCCCTAGCAGCATTTATGGACTTGATGAACAGAGTGTTCAGGCCTTATATTGATTCCTTTGTCATCGTCTTCATTGAAGACATCTTGATATACTCCTGTAGCCTGGGGGAGCACGAGCAGCATTTCAAAGTAGTGCTTCAGACCTTGCGAGAGCAGAAGCTATATGCTAAGTTCTCCAAGTGTGAGATCTGGCTAGAGTCAGTGGTATTCTAGGGGCATATTATGTCAGAAGAGGGTTTTAACTTGGATCCCAAGAAGATTTAGGCCATTCAGAATTGGCCACGTCCTACTTTAGTGACCGAGATCAGAAGTTTCCTAGGGTTAGCAGGTTATTACAGGCGATTCGTGCAGGGCTTTTCATCTGTTGCATCACCTTTGACTGGGTTGACTTAGAAGGGTGCTCCTTTTCGTTGGTCCGATGATTGCGAGGTGATCTTTCAAAAGCTTAAGACAGCTTTGACTACTACACCAGTTCTTGTATTGCCTTCCGGTTCAGGGATATATACGGTGTATTGCAATGCTTCACGTATTGGATTGGGATGTGTATTGATGCAGGAGGGGCGAGTTATTGCCTATGCTTCGCGCCAGCTGAATATTCATGAGAATAATTATCCTGTACATGATTTAGAGTTGGCCACGGTTGTTCATACTCTTAAGATATAAAGGTATTATCTGTATAGGGTGTCATGTGAGGTTTATACTGATTATCGCAGCTTGCAGCATTTGTTCAAGCATAAGGATCTCAACCTGAGGTAGTGTAGATGTCTTGAGTTACTGAAGGATTACAACATCACCATTCTTTTTCATTTGGTCAAGGCAAATCTGGTCACGGATGCCTTAAGCAGGAAAGTAAAGAGTATGGGTAGCTTCACATTCATTCCAGCAGGGGAGAGGTCACTAGCCTTGGACATTCGGTTCTTGGCTAATAGACTGGTAAGGTTGGATATTTCAGAGCCCAGCCGAGTCCTTGTGTGTGTTGTTTCACAATCCTCGTCATTGGGGTAGATCAAGGCTCGGCAGTTCGATGATCCCCACTTGGCATTTCTCAGAGAGACAGTGCTGCAGGGTAGTGCCAATGAGGTCTCTATTGGTGAGGATGGTGTTCTATGACTCCAGGGTCACCTATGTGTTCCTAATGTTGATGGTCTAAGGGAGAGGATTCTAGATGAGGCATATAGTTCGCGGTATTCCATTCATCCGGGTGCTACAAAGATGTATCGTGACTTGAGGCAACATTATTGGTGGCGGAGTGTGAAGAAAGACATAATAGAGTATGTGGCTAGGTGTTTGAATTGCCAACAGGTTAAGTATAAACATCAGAGGCCAGGTGGCCTACTTCAGTGTATGCCTATATCAGAGTGGAAGTGGGAGCGCATTACTATGGATTTGGTAGTTGGGTTTCCCTTGAGCTTGCAGAAGATTGATGCAGTGTGTGTCATTGTGGATAGATTGACCAAGTTGGCACACTTTATTCCAGTTGTGACTACTTACGCTTCAGAGAGATCGGCTCAGATTTACATTCGAATGATAGTTCAATTGCACGGTGTGCCCATTTCCATCGTATCACATAGAGGCCCTCAGTTCACTTCCCATTTCTGGAGAGCTGTTTAGAGTGAGTTGGGGACCCGTATGGAGCTTAGCACATCATTTCATCCACAGACAGACGGGCAGTCGGAGCGGGCAGTTCAGATCTTGGAGGACATGCTTAGAGCATGTGTGATTGGTTTTGGAGGACAGTGGGATCAAATGTTGTCTGTGGCAGAGTTTGCTTACAGCAACAGTTACCAGTCCAGCATCAAAATGGCCCTATTTGAGGCTTTATATGGGCGGCGTGTTGTTCTCCTATCGGTTGGTTTGAGCCTGGTAAGGCTAAGTTGTACGACAAAGACTTGGTGAAAGATGCCTTGGATAAGGTGAAGTTGATTCACGGAAGGCTTCGCACAACTCAGTCCAGGCAGAAGAGTTACATGGATCAGAAGGCGTGTGATGTATCATTCAAGGTTGGCGAGAAGGTCCTCTTGAAATTCTCGCCAATGAAAGGCATTATGAGGTTCGGGAAGAAGGGCAAGTTGAGCACAAGGTTTATTGGCTCGTTTGAGGTGTTGAGGCAAGTGGGAGAGGTTGCTTACGAGCTTGCTTTACCCCCCAGATTATCGATAGTTCATCCATTTTTCCACGTGTCTATGCTTCGGAGGTATCATGCCGACTTGTCCATATGTTGGACTTTAGTACTATTCAGCTGGATGAGAGTTTCGGTTAATAGGAAGAGCAGTTGCCATTATTGATAGGCAGGATTGCTAGTTAAGATCCAAGAGGATTTTAGTGGTGAAGGTCCACTGGAGGGGCCAACCAGTCGAGGAGATGACCTGGGAGTCCGAGAAGGATATGCGGAGCAGATATCCACATTTATTCAGCACCTCAGGTACTTTTCTATGCCCGTTCGAGGGCGAACGTTTGTTTAAGAGGTGGAGAGTGTAATGACCCTACTAGTCGTTTTGCTTTTTAGAACCCCATCCCCCTAAATAAAACTTCCCTCACTTGCTTTAACTAATTTACGAAATGCGGGGATGGTTGGTTCGGGATTTGGAAGAGTTTGGGTTAAAATAGGCTCACTTGATTCCTTTAGATTTTCTTAAAAGGCTAAGTTTGACTTTGATCAACGTTTTTAGCAAACTGACCCGAATTTGTGTTTTCTCGATCCCAAAGGGTCTGTAGGAAAATATGGGACCTGGGCGTATGCCCGAAATCGAAATCCGAGGTTCCTAGCCCGAGTAGTGAATTTTTGTAAGAAATTGTTAAAACTGAAATCCTAAGGATTTAATGAAGTTTGGTAATGCTTGATCATATTGGTATCGGGCCCGTATGTTGTTTCTGAAGCTCGATACAGAGCTAAAATAACATTTAAGACTTGCCCTCAAAATTTGGTGTCAATCCGAGCAGTCTAAGTACGTTTCGGTACATTAGAAGTGAATTAAGAACTTGAAGTTCATATGTTTGATTCGATTGGTTTTAGGGGTTGATTCTTAGATTTAGCATTATTTCGGGCATTCCGAAGGTTCGAGTGAGTCCGTTTCATGATTTCAAACTTTTCGGTATGTTTGGGCAAGGCCCGGGAGCCCCGAGCGTCAATCAGACGAGGCTCGAGTGAAGTTGGAAAATTTGTGAAGAGCTGAGGCTTGATGTTGCTGTAATAACTGCACCTGTATTTGGTTAGCCGCTGGTGCGAGACCGCAGAAGCGGTCGTCCTGTCGCAGATGCGGTCAAGGAAGGCCAAGCCAAAGTCATAGAAGCGGCCGCGCAGAAACGGCTTCAAGACCGCTAAGAGGTCCTAGCTCGCTTGGCCAATTTTGTAGATGCGGCCTTCCTCTCGTAGAAGCGAGACCGCAGATGCGGAAATCACTGAAGCAGTGAGCTTCATTTAATACGGGTTCTAAGCCATTATGGCCATATTTTAACCATTGGGGGATTTTGGAGCTCTTGAGAGAGGACATTCACCTAGCATCTTGAGGTAAGTTTATCCTACCTATGCTTAGTTTGATCCTTGAGTCTTAGGTAGATTAACACACAAAGATTAAGGTAAAATCATGGGGTTAGAGAAAAGCCTAGGGTTTTGATAAAAGTTAGATTTAACCACAAAATTTGTCATGAAATGCATTAGAATTCATATAATATTGATCCTTAGGTTATAAAGAACAACTATCTTCGAAAAGTTCCGGAATCCGGGTACGTTGGCCCGGGGTCAAATTTTAGGAAACTTGTGTTTAGGGTTGGGAAATTACTTTAATAATTAAAATGCATACTCTCGAGCTTGTATTGACTAGTTCCTACCTCGTTTAACTAGTTTTGGATCGTTCGACTCCAAATTGAGAGTTTGGGCTCGTTCTTGGTATTGGAAGTACACTTTGGAGTGAGGTGAGTATCCTTTCTAATCTTCTAAGAGGGAATTGTCCCCATAGGAGTAATAATTTTATAATTTGCTACTAAATGCGGAGGCAACATACGCACTAGGTGATGAGAGTCTGTGTGTAGCTACTATTATGTTAGTTGTTCGGGTAGTTTAGGACCTGTATCATGCTATATTTGCGAATGTATATATATTTTCTTGCTAATGTGATCAATTAGGATATGCCAGATAATTGGAAATGAATATAGGTGAACGTGTGTACTTGTTGAACACTTGTATGAATGTATTTGAATATAAATTGCGCCTTCATATGTTTTCCTGATGATAATTAGTATTTGTGGATCGGGCCGATCGCCTCAGCAGAAATAGATGCATCTATGGTTCGCGTCATTCGACCCTCTGGCAGTGCACAATTTCTTTTCTGTTGGATCGGGCCATTGACCTCGGCATAATGTGCGCATGATATCTATGTGAATTTTTATTGATGACTTACTCGCTAAACGTTTTGAAATGTAAATGGCGAACTGTGATATTATTAAGGGCATGATTTAGTAATTGTGATCACAATTTTTATTTATTTGTGACCTCCATGCTTAGCATAACACCATATTATATTATTTGACCCTAGTAAGTGTCGGTCGATCTTTTGTCTCTACTTATTGGAGTTTAGATGAGATACTTACTGGGTATATATTGTTTATGTACTCATACTATGCTTTTGTACTTAATTATACAGGATTTGAGGCAGGTACATTTAAGGGTGGGCATAGTTTGGGTAAACCCGAAATCCTAACCGAAATTCGAATTTTTTTAACTTTTTTGTTTGGATTTCGGATTGAATGTTGGTTTTAGTACTTTGAATTTTTGGATATCCGAAAATTTTATACTTTGTATTTAGTCCATTATCTATATGTCAATAATAATAAGTTAAAACCATATCCATTAGATATTATTTCATATATGCAATATTAATTACTAAGTTAATGTCAGAATACTTTCTACTTGGACATGGTTTTACTATTACTACTTCTTATCGGCCATATTAATGTCTCTGTTGCATTTTATAGATAGTAATTTCATTAATTGAATACTTTATTTGGATGATTGCGGTAAGAATGAGTAACTTTTCACGCAATTTAATATGAGTATTTCATTTGGATATTCATTTTTATAAAAAGAAGAAATATGTCAACTTATAACCTCAAAGCCGAAAATCTTAAATATCCAACCCGATTAATCTGAAACCGAACTTAAAAAATCCGATCCAATCCGAGCTTATTTAGATTGGATTTGGATTGTCATTTCTTCAATCCGAAAACCAAAAATTCAAACCGAAATTCTATATCTAATCCGAACTGCCCGAACGCCCACCCCTAGGTATATTTGACTATCAGTCTGGTGCACGTCCCTAATCATAGTCCGAGACTTTCAAGGTGAGTTGCTCCCTTCCTGTGCTGATCAGCAGCTTGATGGAGTCTTTCTTATTTTTGTCTGTCTATTCTATTTCGGATAGTAGGATAGATTTATTCATTTGTATATTCTACTAATTTTCCACAACTTGTGATACCATGTCTTGGCACACACATTAGTAGACATTTCTTTTGGGATTTGTATAATTATTTTGGTACATTACTGATTATCACCTATTTTAACTTCAAGTTTAGAAATTGTGGTACCCATTTTGGTAAAGTAAATAAACATATTGATTTTTCCATATTGGCTTGCCTGACAATGGTGTTGAGTGCCATCACGACCCATTTTCAAAGTTGGATCATGTCAGAGTGTATCTTCTTCTTATCTTTCTCTAATGTCAGCGACTTCCGTTAGTTGGCAAGATCCATCGGCCTGGACAACATATGGCACCCCTTTGAAACCGAGAGAGTGACATTTATCCTCCCTCGGTGATCTGGAGAAGGAGGTGAGTAGTTGTATCCCAAATTCCCGTGATCAGGGGAATGGGGAGAAGAAGCATCCTCTTCTCAGGCGTATGTGGCCAATAGAGGAGGTATAGTGGATGCTGATGGCAAAGGTGTAACTAGTGTATAGGGGCATGAAGTTGTTGGTGTTATAGGTTGAGAAGCAGCTGCAACATGAGCAGTGCTGATTATTCGTTGCTCATCAACCAAAGGTAGAAGATGCCCGATTTTCGACCTCACATGACCAGAGATAGAAACAAGTATTGTACAGCGAGTATCAATATTCTCTATTATGTCCATTTAACCCCAAAGCTCTCGGACCTCACCTTTAGTAGGGGTTCTAAGCTCTACCATTAAGCCTTTGGTTGAGCTGATGAAAATCGTTGTCTCCATTGAAGGAAAACCTCTTCATCACTAGCTTCCATGTCATCATCAATGACCACGGTGGGTACGATTGTCACAGGCATGGCCTTTTTTATTTTCTTATTTTTATCTTTAGCCGGGGAAGAATGCCACCTTTTTGGTTTCTTGTTCTATAGCTGGAGAATCCAAGAGGAAGCGCCTCCACCAAAAGCAAATCCAAGGGCACTGCTCCAAGTGAGAGCATCTTGCAGCAATCTCACAGTCTCCTTAGGATCAGCCAAAACATCTACTTCGGGGTAGGTAACAAAGCCCTGCAAGAGTCTTGAATCAAGCAAAAGATGTAGTTAGCAAATTTATTTATGTTGGTATAGAGATCGAAGGAAGAATGACTTAGTTTACATGGTTCTTAGCCTTCTACACATATTTGGGGGCCATCTCTTTCCACCAAAGTCTCTTGTGTTGTATTATCCGAAATCTTCTAAGCCCATTGGTCCAGGCCTTGGACCCTCAGTGGTGTCCACCAAGTAGATAAAATAACAAGAATAAAGAGGTCATCAAGAATGGGGAATTGTTCTTTTATGAAGGAAAGAGATGAATAAAATACAAACTTACGTGAACAATTCCATGATTCAAGAAAGGATGGAGTTGTGGCTGGGATGATATCCCTGGTACAAATGATGACGAACCTCTACATCCATCCACGATTACTGTCATCATCCATGGTGGTGAGAAGGGTGTGGTGGCCACATTTATTGAAATTTATTACTCCCCCATGGAAGATTTTAGTAGAGGTTCATCGTATGTGCTTGGGTTAGGGTTTTCCCCGTCTTCGTGCAAAATTGGTGCAGACAAGCCATCATTCTCCATACATAGAGAACCACTTGTTCCAAACAGAGCTGGTACCGATGTCAGAACTCCAAGATCACGGGGTAAAGGCCATCGCTTAAAAAAAATGGATCCAAGGTGAAGGGATATGTATAGACATACATAAACCCTTCCTTGGAGAAGGTAACTCGCTCTATCAACTCAGGAGCGATGATCTTAAGACCTGTGTAGTTGCAATCCTCCTTCGTATCAAGAATACAGGACGGAAAAATAGAAGAATCATATCTGCTAACGGCCCATATCCGTGAAGAAGTGGAGGAAAACTTCTCTTGGAAGTTGTTGACAGTGCTCAAATGTTTGGGAATTGTGGTGCTTACCGTAGGAAGATCAACATCGACATCAATCCCTTTATCTTTGCTTCTCTTCGGACCTCCACTGAAGAGAAGACCATATTTCTCAAAACGCTCTGTGAAAGAAGCCATAATAATAAGAAGATGGTGGAGTTTTTTTAAGAAAATCAAGAAAAGATGAAAGTAGAAGAAGGTTATGCGTAGAGAAGATAATGAACTTATGAGAATTTTGGAAGTGAAAGAGATAAAATGATAAGTATAAGTAAAGATATAGAGGGAAACAATTATGGTCATGATTACCTCAAGAATTATCATGAGGCAACACATGTTCGAGGTATTAAATGCGAGAAGATGTTCGTCTTATCAAGCGGCAGAAACTGTTCATAAGGTTTTCATAAGATTTTTAAGAAAGGAATCTTCACCAACTTTCTGATGACATAAAAATGTGTCACTGAAAAGTAAGGAGACTATCTATATAGGGTAAAATTGGCTTATATTAAATAATCGAATGGTAGTGCGACATATGGAACCGAAAAAAGAAAGAAGATAAATCGAGTAACAACCAATACCAGAAACAACAATTACCATTGGTATCGGATGGACCCCGAAGGGAGCACAATCGGCGCGAACAGATCGAATGTTTGCCATCGGAAAATATTTAATGAAGAATATTTCCTAGAATTAAATGGGCAACTGTTTCATATAATATTTGCATTCATAGCATATGGTTACATATTTATCAATGACCCCATTTTATAATTATTTAAGAGGGGCTCGATCCTACGATCTTGTTTCTCTAGGTCTATCCATAAATAGTAGGCTCAATGGCCATTATAAGGCATAAAAATCTTTGGCAAAACTAGAGCTGTCAATATGGGCCGGATCGGGCTAGCTCAGCCCAGTCCACGTGGGCTTTAGCAATTGACGGGCTGGGCTGGGCTAGCCCACCATTTTGATGGGCCTTATAATGGCCAGCCCACCCCAGCCCTATGTGGGCCGCGGGCCCCCACGGGCCGGCCCATTATTTTTAAAAATATAATTTTATATTTTTTCTTTAAGTTCTAACCTTAAAAAAGATAATTATTTAAAAGTTAAAAAAATATCTTATTGAAAAAAATACGCAAAATTTAATAACTTTTTATATTGTTCCAATATATCACAATAAATACTAAAAAAAAAGTAAAAGACAGGACTATATTTCATTCACTAAAAGTCAAAACTAAAACAAACTATTCAAGAGAACGTTCATGATGCTTATGAGATATCCAACACATCATCTTCATCAAACACATTTGAATCCGCTTGTGATAAGGTTGTCTTAACATCTTCACTTTCATCTACAATTCATATGCAATATAAATTAGTTAAATATTAAAAGTAATTAAATTTTAAAAATTAATAATATTTAAATTCACATAAAAAATATTACCAGTTTGAGTTCGGGAAAACCTGTGCAGCCAATTTCAAGTAGTAACAAGTGTTTGGACATTTTCATAATAAATGCAACTTTTGTATTTTGTAAGAACACCCCACCAATGCTAAATATTGATTCGGACGGTACAATGGTAAAAAGAATGCTAAGTACATCACGTACCATCATTGAAAGATCGAGATATTTTCTAGAATGGTCCTTCCAATACATGACAACATTACCTCTTGAAACTTCTCAAGATCAAGTTTTGGTTCCTCTTAGTAAAGATCCAATTCTCACTTTCCATATCTAACAGCAATATATTTTTTATTTTTATATATATTTTAAATAAATATTTATTAGGCCCACGGGCCGGCCCGGCCCAGCCTCAGTCAAGCCTCGCGGGCCACGGGCTTACTCGGGCCGGGCTTAAAAGCCTTGTTTTTAAATGGGCTCCAAAAATTCTAGCCCAGCCCTGCTAAATCACGGGCTGGGCTGGGCTGGCCCAACGGACCAAGCCCATATTGACGGCTCTAGGCAAAACTTATGCTACATTCTATTCTCAAGATAAATAACTTTACTTTCAATCGTAGATTGCTCTTATTTCTGTCCTCGAAGGATTGCTCCCGGAGCTGGGCCTACCATTTCTTTTGATTTTAATGCCAAGTCTCATTTTTAATCTAATTTATTTATCATTTTTGGATCAAATCAGTTTGCTTGTCTATAAACCATGTAACAAATTTAACTGTACTATTTTACGGGTAAATAAGAGCAGTACATAAAAAATCCAAATAATAGGAACAAACTTAAAGATTGAGTCGTAAGTTAGCCCTAAATTGAGAATTATACAATTAAACATTCAATGAGTAATGAATGTTCAGTCTCAATAGCTTATGAAAAAAATAAGGCTGAATTGCAACTGAAGCAGGATTTTTATATGGGGATGCGTGTGAAACAAATGAACAGTGCATCAGGTGATGAATTTTTGAAATTTTCTAGAATTTTCACGGGAGGCGATTCCACGCTGGCTCTGACCCGTCAAAGACAAAACGTTGCCTCCTTATTATCATTGATGAGTTGTAGCTACCGGTCCGGTCACACTGGCAGACACATTTTTGTTCATGGAAAAGTTGTGTCCCGTAACTCATACGTGTGGTTTCCAATGGGAAATTAATGTTTTTTTTTTATGAAAATAAAAATACATAAAATTGCCCCTTCCTTCAATTGTATAGAATGCTGTTTGAATGGATATCGATTTAAAAAATTTTAAATTTATAATTAAATATTATTACATTTTGTTTGCTTTCACAACCGCTAATCAACACCATCAAATTAAAATTGAAAAAAAAAATCAGCAGCATCAAATTAACAATTGGCTCTATCATTATCCACCAAGACTAAAACTTATACTACTAGCCTTCATTACACAATTACCGCAGCCAATTATATCAACTACTAGTTATTACCACCAACTATCTTTACCATAAGTCGATCATACTTCTACAATTCACTATATTTAATAACAAACTCAAATGGTAAACACTATTGCAATAGACAAACATCTTATAATAGAGAGATTTTAGGGGGGAGGAGGGGGGGCGGGAAATAAGATAGATAAAAGAAGGAAGATAGAGATGGGAAAACAGATTCTAATAGAGAAGAGTGGAGAGAAAGTAGCAGAATTCACTAACAAGAAGCCAGCTCTTCCCACTAACGATACTAATACTAATAGTACTGATAGTCTCCGTGCATCCATTGTTCTTTTGACACCTGTCCTTCTCCATAATTCCAAACAAAGTCTTTTAACAAGCTATTGGGTTGCTTGTTCTTGTGACTCCTTCGTATTTTCTCTCTAGGACCAATGTTCGTGTCCTGCTCTCAAGCCTTGCTAGGCCCAGACCCAAAACTAACTGGACTGGTCATAGCATTACCCCCTCGAGAATTAGGAAACAAATCTGCATAATCATTAAGTTAGAGGGGTGTGGCTTGTTGATTAGGTTGCCTAGAACATCTTATTAACATTACTATATGAAACGCTGGATGGATCCTTGCAGCGTTAGGCTATTACAATTTGTACACCACTGTCCCATCATGCTTGAGGACTTTGAAAGGTCTAAAGTACGTTCGCCCCAGCTTGTGTTGCTTATTCATTCTTACAGAGTTCTGGAGATAAGGTTGAATCTTAACATAAACCCAATACCCCACTTTAAAATTGTCTTCAAATCTTCTTTTGTCTTCCAACCTCTTCATACGGTGCTGGGATTTACCCAAATTAATTCTCATTAGTGCCAATAATTCATCCCTCTTGAGCATGTACTTTTCACTATCAGTCGTGTCTCCGAGAATGTATCTAGCCAGAGTAGGTAGCTCACGTCCATACAAAGCTTGAAAAAGGGCCATGCTTGCTGATGTTTGGTAGGCGGTATTATAAAAATATTCGGCCCAAGGCAATATGGGAACCCATTCATTAGGGTTGTTTGTAACAAAACAGCAGAGATATTGTTCAATACACTTGTTCAAAGCTTTGGGTTTCCCATCCGCTTGAGGGTGATAGGCGGTGCTCATAACCAAGGAACTGCCCTGGAGTCTGTTAGATTCTTGCCAAAAAGAGTGGAAAAATCGAGAATCACGATCTGTCACTGTCGACGCCCCTTTTTCCTCGCGAAATCAGGTTTACGACATTTGGGAAGACAACTCTATTCCCGTTTGGAAATTGGATTTTGGATTTGAAGAGTCGTCACCTAATGATTAAGTGCATTAGGACACTAAGGGTTTTGAGTTGGAAAACCAGAGTTCGGGTAAGGGCTAGAAATTATATCAGGGGGAAGTAGGCACCCCTCAAGATCCACTAGTGTGGTTCCCGACCATGCTATGTTGTAACTTTAAATGCAAACAAATATACAAATAATTCCATGCATAAGGGTTGCAAATAGGTACGTAACAAACATGTTCAAATTGAGGTCTAAGTGATCTCATAATTTGTTTAAGGAAAGGGTCCATGTGCGGAAATTTAAACAAAGAAATGAATAAATGAAAATTTTGAAAAGAAGAGAATAGTGTAGTAAAAAGGAGGAATTTGGTGACTGAAATGAGATATAGAATTTTATTGATAAAATAATAATAAAGTTACATAAGGGAAAGAGGTCCTAGGTTTGTGAAACACATGGATCATCCACACAACATTGGTAGCCAATCGTACGCATGGTGTTATCGAGTAATCATCATCTCATTGTCTACCCTTCCCACCCTGTTAAGGTGTTAAGCGCGAAATGATATCGTCACCTGCTGCATGTTATAACCCGTCCCACCTATCAGTCCCGGAGGCAGTTGGGACTACTAATCCTAAAGGGGAGGGAGCTTGGCTTTTCAGAGTTTAAAAGGATAAAAATCTAGGACGACAATCAAAACACATAATGCAGTTAAAGGGAAACTAGCAGTAACTAAGGGATCAAACATGCCTCCTCATTTTAAAAAATATATTGTTTAGCATGTCTTACACATACTAATTTGGTATGAATTAAATTAAGGCGTAGGATAAGTTGATTTACTACATATTTCCCAGATAATGAGTCCAAATTAGTCCTACTTAGATGTAGTTGTTGAAAATATGACATAGTTGATTAATTACGTAACTATTTGCCTATGTGTTAAACGGGACCTATAGGCATGATATCTATTAATGGAGGAATAAACTGATTGCAAAAAAAAAACATTGTTGGTTGTAAGCTTTGTGAGTGTTAAACAAATTACCACTGATTTTAAACTTAGGAGTGAATGGACGATTCAGATTTAGTTGATAGCTCCTATAGGCATGCTCTCTAGGCGTCACTGATGTTATCGCTGTTATTGTCATGCAGAGATCCTATGGGCAGGCCATCTATATGCAATTGGTTATTTTAACTCCTATAAGCAGATTTACCTAGTGACAGATGCATATGCAAAATGCAGGAAGTCCTATAGGCACATTATGTATATGATATGCGGAGTTCAGCGACGATTTTATGGGCATGGTATTTATACGACGTGCAGAAACCCTATGAGCATGGTATCTATGTGAGATACAGAGGTTTGAAAGTAGTAAGTCCTACAAACATGGTATTTACATGAGATGCTTAATTTTAAAAGTAATAATTCCTAAAACATGGTATCTACATGAGATGCTGAATTTTGAAAGTAAATATCCCTAAAACATGGTATCTAGATGAGATGCTGAATTTTTAAAGTAAATATCCCTAAAACATGTTATCTACATGAGATGTTGAATTTTGAAACTAAATATTCCTAAAACATGGTATATACCCCTTTGTACGCATTCAATCCCATCCCTTTCATTATACACCCCAGTAGTTATTACAAAATTTAGTAAAGACTTAATGAATCAGAGAAAGGAATAAAAATACATCAGTGATTACATCTACATCTAATCAGCCTAATCCAGACTCAGAGTCTAATAATAAGAGATAAACCAACTTTCAAGATCGGATTTTCCAAAGCCTTTCTCTTATTTGGGATGTGTCAAAGTTCCAAGGAACTTCAAGTGTTCCAGGCAATGCTTAAACCCCAAATATCATTGCAGAATCAGATTATAGTGCAGTGTGGAAAGGTCAACCCTCAAATGTCCAAGTTCAGAGGGAACTCAATGTCCCAAGGCAAGACTCATAGGACGGGAGGGGGGGGAGAATTTAGAGACTAGGAGTAAGTGTAAGTGCAATAAAAGGGAATTAAGGGGAGTCCAGGGCAGGCTGGTGGTCATGCGCAGCAATTAGGACGATGTCACACCCTTGACCAGCTTGTCAGCCTTAGAATTGTGGAGTTAAGACCTTATTGAAGGTCAGGTTCAGCCCTGGACAGCAATTGGGATGCTGCCAGGCCATACCCTAACTCAGCACATATAGGGGAATGAGGTATGAGAGCAATTGTTCACACTAGCATCAAGAAACAAGAATGAGCAGGCAAAAGCATGTAGGTACTTCAAAATTAGCTTTTGCAGAGAGTTGAAAGCATACATGGATACAAAGACAATGAATAAACATATTAGAATGATACTGAAATTAATTTTAGAACATACCAGTTCAAAGAAGCAAGTAAGGAGAAACTGTAGCCTTATGAAAGCCAAAGTGCAGTCAAGAAGCAAGAGTACAAGTTTAGAAGAGAGTTGTGATTTCTTTGTGTGCTTACTCGTGTGTGTAGTGTTGTTGGAAGCCATGTATTTATAATGCATAAAAGAAGCAGAAATAGGTAAGAAAATAGTTTGAGAATCAATCACACAAGGTTTTCCTTTAATTAAGGGATTCTGATTTCAAACGGGCAAAGCAAATAAGAAAAGAGGTCAACTAAATATTTTTCAAAGTAGTGCAAGAAGGGGTAAATACATAATAGTTATTTAAGGGAAGGGTTTTGACAGTACACGGTTGTGCAAATTAAGGAAAGAAAACCAATTGACAGCCAAACAATCATGACTCAAAATTTTTGTAGGAATGAACCAAGTTAGAAAAAGGCAAAGAGAAGCTTTACTTTAGAAGAATCAGCAACAATCAATTAACCCCCCAAAAAAATAATTCTGATTCAAACATAAGTTGGAAAGCCTTTTTGACGAAAGATTTTAACACGCATATAAAAGGGATTGTCATGCTAATCAGAAGAGTCAAGTATAGAAGAATTCAGAGTCATACACAAAAGGGTTCGAATTCAATACATAGATCCAAAACGAGTCTGAGAGAGTCTAGGGCTCGAATAGAACCCTAGTCCAAACACACAAGATCAAACTCGCCAA
The DNA here is from genome assembly GCA_026770625.1 of Nicotiana glauca. NCBI lineage: Eukaryota > Viridiplantae > Streptophyta > Magnoliopsida > Solanales > Solanaceae > Nicotiana > Nicotiana glauca. Next base: position 33,459 of record MU777775.1, read on the forward strand.
AAACCCCAAAATCCTAGGGTTTGGCTTGAATCATATGCAAAGAAGTTAAAAATGAGGGAACAAGCTAATACAGTACAAAGTTTAAAGCAAACAGAGTAAGAAAATTAATTCGATACATAATGGGAGCAAAAGAAATAGTAGAGGAAAACACGGTTAAGTAGGTTATTCTAGAGGAAACTTGAAAAGACGAAATAGTAAGAACACTTAATAAACACAGTAGAAAAATACAGTAGACGAGATCACGATGAAAGAAAATAGCAGAACATCGTGAAGAGCATACAAGCACATAGCGTAGCAACACAGTAGAGGAACATGCGTGGTAAAAGAAGAACATAAGATCATAGCAGAGACATACATTCACAAAGAAAGGGAAAAGAACAGTAAGAAAAACTTAAGCATTTTTCAGAAATCCTAAATCGGAAAGAAGTGACTTTGAAAGTAACATTTTTAAAGAAAAATTGGGGAAATCTTTTAAATGAACCCTAGAATGAGAAAGGCTTGGAAAAGGTCCGATCTAAGTTGGATAAGGCTAGAAACTGGCTCAGGAGGCTAAGATATGCAGGAGCCAGGCCGGAGATGGCCGGAAACCTCAAGTCGGCGGAGGACTGAGTGAAGACCTTCGAGGTCTAGCCTTGAACCTTCGAGTAGCAGTAGGAGATGAGCATAGATCATCCATGGCCTGAAAAGCCATGGATTCCAGTGAGTCAGAGGTCGAAGAAAGTGAATGAAGCTAGGGTTTCAAGAGAGTTTGGGAGAGTAGAGGATTCAGGGGCAGCTATCATATGGGGAATGAGAGATTAGGGTAGTCGTTTGGAGTTAAAAAAAGGTAAGGGTGGCTTATGGCCATTGATCAAAATGATCAATGACCTGAATCGATAATAGGAATCGGGCGGGTCGTTTGGGACGGATCGGGGCCGGGTTAAAACAAAATTGGGCTGGTCCAATTGAGGGTTAAAATTTAAATATGAATAGGCTATGATTGTAATAAAATGAGACTAAATGTTAAATAATCAGTTTTCCCTTTTTATTTTATAGAAAAATAGTAAAACGATTATAAAAGCAAATTAAAAGCACTGAACTGATTCATAATCTATAACTATTAATTTAAAAATATGGGGACCAATTTTATGGTTATAAAATATTTACTAATCGTAAGATAGGCTATAATCGTAATTGTATGCAATTTAGCTTTTAAAATACCAAATAAATTTGTAAAAGAATGTACGAAAATCACCTTAATTATATTGTGGCGTAAATATGAGGATGGAAAAAAATTACTCACCAAAATGATAGTTTTGAAAATAATTATTTGATTTTGTACTGCCAAAACAAATAATAAAAATGATTTTAAAAAGCTTTAAAAATTAGAAAAAATGTCAAAATTCTCGGGCATACTTATATATGCGTGTACATGCTATTTTGAGAATATTTTGAGTATAAAAATAGGTAGGGAAAAATTGGGTATCAACAGCTGCCCCTCTTTACCCGAGAAGGATAAAAGAGTTATCGGGTAAAGATATGATGACCAATTTTGACCGGAAGAGACGACTTGAACAAAAAAAAAGGTTTTGACCAAGCTCTGGTTCCTGATCTACCTACATATCGCTGGTCTTACAGGAATCAGGTCATATGTAGTTCAGGATACATCGGCGGAATATTCCGATGGAGGTTTTGAAAAGGACGGACGCAATATTCAGGTTGGGAAGGATGGTCAGGGACCGATGGGCTGCGGGTATCGGAGCGAGATCGCTCCCGCTGTAATGGTCGTTGCCAGCTGGTGTACGTGCATATGAGCAATACAAACATATCGTGTATAAACTTAAACGTGATGCTAGTTTCCGTTGGACCATGAATGTTGTCTTTGGACGGGTAGGATGACGTCCTCAGACCATGACGTCCTGGGCCATGAAGCGTATAATAAAGGATTCGCAGGTTATGAAATGACGTTCTCGGGCTATGATAATGGTGCCTCTGAACCATGATGCCTTTGAATAATGATGTGCCAAAGATAAAAGTGGGGTCCTCAGGCCATGGCATGGCGTTCTCGGGCTATGAAAATGGTGCCTTCGAACAATGACGCCTTTGGACAATTTGGCAATATTCCAGCCCATGAAATGCAAGATTTGGTGATATTTCAGCCGATGTAAAGCATAGATATAAATGGCGGTATTTCAGCCGATGTAAATCATAAATATAAATGGCGATATTTCAGTCGATGTAAAGATTTAAATAAAGTTGGCGATATTTCAGCCGATGTAAAGCTTAAATATAAATGGCGATATTTCAGCCGATGTAAAGATTTAAATAAAGTTGGCGATATTTCAGCCGATGTAGGATTTAAATAAAGTTGGCGATATTTCAGCCATGCAGGATTTAAAAATAGTTTGCGATATTTCAGCCATACGGGATTTAAATAAAGTTGGCGATATTTCAGCCATGCAGGATTTAAATAAAGTTGGCGATATTTCAACCATGTAGGATTTAAATAAAGTTGGTGATATTATAGCCATGCAGGATGGAGGTAGTGCTTAACCTCGGAAGGCAGGAAGGTAGCCTTATGCAAAGAAGGAAAATGCAGATGGAGAAAATGCTTAGTCTCGGAAGGCAAGAAAGTAGCCTTATGCAATGCAGGGAAAATGCAGATGGAGACAATGCTTAGTCTCGGGAGGCAGGAAGGTAGCCTTATGCAATGCAAGGAAAATGCAGATGGAGACAATTCTTAGTCTCGGAAGGCAGGAAAGTAGCCTTATGTAATGCAGGGAAAATGCAGATGGAGACAATGCTTAGTCTCGGAAGGCAGAAAGGTAGCCTTATGAAATGCAGAGAAATGCAGATGGAGACAATGCCTAGTCTCGGAAGGCAGAAAGGTAGCCTTATGCAATGCAGGGAAAATGCATATGGAGATAATGCTTAGTCTTGGAAGGCAGAAAGGTAACCTTATGCAATGCAGAGAAATGCAGATGGAGACAATTCTTGGTCTCGGAAGGCAGAAAGGTAGCCTTATGCAATAAAAAAAATGTAGATGGAGACAATGCTTAGTCTTGGAAGGCAGAAATGTAGCCTTATGCAATAAAAAATGCATATGGAGACAATGCTTAGTCTCGGAAGGCAGAAAGGTAGCCTTATGCAATGCGTGAAATAAAGGTGAAGAGTAACAAAATTTCTTAGCTGAGAGACGATAGGTGATAGTTAACTGTCATTGTGGCTACTGGGAAAGTCGCGTGCGAATAGCACTTGTAAGTGAGCAATGATCCTAAGAGCTGTACTCCTGCAGAATATGAATATTAATCGTATTTGACAGTTCTATGTCTTGGGGAGCTTGCATCCAAAGAAAAATCGTGAGTTTTGTCAAGGGGAAGGTTAGTTCGTCTTCCTGTGGCCCCTGCTCGTCCTACTCGATTCTTGTTTTAGTTGGGGTAGCGTCTCTAAACAAAGCAATTTGATAGTAACCATGCATGATTTTAAACTATGATGTAAATAAATAAAAAAATGATTTTCTTTTAGATGAACCGACGATTGCGACGCGGTTCAAGACATTGCGACCTTTTTTTTCTCCAGAATTTTGAGGGTCCTCCTCAAAATTTTGCCCCAGTTTACTTGGCTGGGGTTTTTGACAGCTGCATGTGATGAATGTCTGAAAGTCAACTTCAAAATTTTGAAGGTCCTCTTCAAAATTCTGCCCCAGTTTCCAATATCGGGGAAAATGAAAATTTTATTGAATTATGGCCGAACCAATAGGGCTGCCTACATATCCCCTCTTAAACGGGAATCATGTCAGGCGTAGTTCAAATTACATCATATATCATAAATGGTTACACATAGTATCGCTTGACTATATCTGAGTTGATTGGTTTTGGCCAAACTTCTCCGTCCATTTCTGCAAGTATGAGGGATCTTCCTGTTAGGACCCGGTGAACCATGTACAGGCCTTGCCACATAGGAGAGAACTTTCCTTTGGCCTCATCCTGATGTGGGAAAGTTTTCTTCAGCACCAGCTGCCCTGGTGTGAATTGTCTTGGCTTGACTCTTTTGTTGAAGGATCTGGACATTATGTTCTGATAAAGTTGACCATGACAAACTGCGTTCATTCTTTTTCCATCTATGAGGGCTAACTGCTCGTAGCGACTCTTTTCCCATTCTGCATCTTCAAGTTTTGCTTCCTGTATAATCCTCAGGGAGGGAATCTCTACCTCGGTGGGAATGACTACCTCGGTACCATAAACCAACATATAGGGAGTCACCCCGGTTGATGTCCGGACTGTGGTACGGTACCCTAATAAAGCAAATAATAGCTTTTCGTGCCACTGCTTGTGTTTCTCTATCATTTTCCTTAGTATCTTCTTGATGTTCTTATTGGTCGCTTCTACGGCTCCATTCATCTGAGGTCTGTAGGCTGTAGAATTCTTGTGCTTGATCTTGAACGTCTCACACATTGCTTTCATCATATCGCTGTTGAGATTGGAACCATTATCAGTGATGATTGACTCTGGGACGCCGTACCGTCAAATGATACGGTCGCGAACAAAGTTTGCAATAACCTTCTAGGTTACTGCCTTATATGATGCTACTTCAACCCATTTGGTGAAATAATTAATTGCCACTAGAATGAACCTGTGCCCGTTTGATGCGGCAGGCTCGATAGGTCGGATGAAATCCATTCCCCAAGCGGAGAACGGACATGGTGAGCTTGTTGAATTGAGCTTGTTAGGAGGCACATTTATCATGTCTGCATGAATCTGGCAGCGATGGCATCTGCGGACATACTGGATGCAGTCCGTCTCCATAGTCATCCAGAAATAACCAGCTCGGAGTATTTTCTTGGCTAAGACGAAACCATTCATGTGCGGGCCACAAGTCCCTGCATGAACCTCCTCCAACAACCTGGATGCTTCCTTTGCTTTGACACACCTTAGTTATCCCAAATCGAGAGTCCTCCTATACAGGATTCCTCCGCTGTAAAAGAAATGATTGGATAACCTCTGCAGTGTGCGCTTCTGAGTAGTGTTTGGAAGTTCTGGATATTCTCCTACTGACAGACACTTCTTGATATCATGAAACCATGGTTTTCCATCTACTTCTTATTCGATATGAGCACAGTAAGCGGGTTGATCCTGGATTTTTACTGGGATAGGATCAATGAAGTTCTTATCTAGATATTGAATCATGGATGATAGAGTAGCCAATGCATCGGTGAACTCATTCTGGACTCTGGGGACAAGCCGAAATTCTGTCTTTGTAAACTTCTTCCTCAACTCTTGTACATGATGTAAATATGGGAGTATTTTAGAGTTTTTGGTTGCCCATTCTTCTCGGACCTGATATATGAGCAAGTCAGAATCCTCGATCACTAGTAATTCCTGAACGTTCATGTCAATGGCCAGCTTGATCCCTAAGATGCATGCTTCGTACTCGGCCATGTTGTTGGTGCACGGGAACCTGAGTTTGGCAGACACCGGATAATGCTGACCTATTTCTAATACTAGAACTGCTCCAACTCCTTTAAAGTTTGCTGCTCCATCGAAAAATATTCTCCAGCCATCATAGAATTCTACAATGTCTTCTCCTATGAAAGAGACCTCCTCATCGGGAAAATATTTTTTTAGAGGCTCGTATTCTCTGCCCACGGGATTTTTGGCAAGATGATCTGCCAGTTCTTGTCCTTTGATCGCTTTCTGGGTCACGTAGACAATATCAAATTCACTCAGCAGGATTTGCCATTTGGCCAGCTTGCCCATGGGCATGGGCTTCTGAAAGATGTACTTCAGCTGATCTATCCTGGATATAAGATAAGTGGTATAGGCAAGAAAATAATGCCTCAACTTCTGAGCTACCCAAGTTAGAGCACAACAGGTGCGTTCTAGTAGGGAATATCGGGCCTCGTACGGGGTGAACTTCTTGCTGAGATAGTAATGGCTTTCTCTTTTCTTCCTGTTTCATCGTGTTGTCCTAAAACACAACCGAATGCCCCATCTAGTACTGCAAGGTAGAGCAATAGTGGTCTACCCGGTTCGGGTGGGACCAGAACTGGCAGCGTTGATAGGTATTCCTTGATTCTGTCGAAAGCTTTCTGACAATCATCAGTCCATTTAGTGGTGGCGTCCTTCTTCAACATCTTAAAGATTGGTTCACAAATGACAGTGGACTGAGCTATGAACCGGCTGATGTAATTGAGTCACCCCAAGAAACTCATAACCTCTTTCTTGTTCTTTGGCGGTGGCAATTCTTGAATGGCCTTGACCTTTGATGGATCCAGTTCTATCCCTCGTTGACTTACGATGAAACTAAGCAATTTTCCGGCAGGAACCCCGAATGCACATTTGGCGGGATTCAGTTTCAGATTGTACCTTCTCAATCTATTGAAGAACTTCTTCAAATCTTCCATGTGATCAGTGGCTTTCTTGGATTTGATGATGACTTCGTCTACATACAACTCGATCTCTTTGTGTATCATGTCATGGAAAATAGTAGTCATGGCCCTTATGTAGGTGGCCCCAATATTCTTTAATCCAAACGGCATCATCTTGTAACAATACATCCCCCACGGCGTAATGAAAGCCGTTTTCTCCGCTTCTTCTTCGTCCATCCATATCTAATGGTACCCAGCAAAACAATCGACGAATGACTGCAGCTCGCGCTCAGCACAGTTGTCAATCAAGATGTGTATGTTCGGCAAGGGGAAGTCGTCTTTCGGACTGGCCCTATTAAGGTCCTGGTAGTCGACATAGACTCTGACCTTCCCATCCTTCTTTGGCACTGGCACAAGATTGGCCAACCATGTTGGATATTCCACTACCCTGAGGACCTTTTCTTTGACTTGTTTGGTAACTTCCTCCTTGATTTTCAAACTCATGTCTGGCTTGAACTTTCTGAGCTTTTACTTTACCGGCGGACATGTTGGATTTGTTGGCAGTTTGTGAGCTACAATAGATGTACTGAGACCGGCCATATCATCATACGACCAGGCAAAAATGTCCTCATATTAAAAACCCCGTGTACTCTCCCTTTTCTGACGGTGACAGGTGAACACTGATGCGCGTTTCCTTGACATTCTCCGTATCCCCCAAGTTGACGACCTCAGTTTCGTCCAGGTTAGACTTAGGCCTATTCTCAAAGTCCTCAACCTCTTTAATGACCTCTTCTGGTATATCATCCTCTTCTGAGTCTATATTCGTTTGTTGCGTTACCGCATCGCATGTCACATTCGTCGGTTCATCAAGATAAGTAATGGTAATGCTATGTAAATAAAGTGAATGATAGTGAAAAATAATAAGAGCGATATTTATAAGAAACTGAAATAATTTGATAAATTCCATAATTATTTTGAACATCGGAGCTCTTTTCAAAATTTAAAGAAAATACGGAAAGGAAATCAACTAGCGAAAGAGTAAAAGATAATGCATAGTGCTTTATTCAGCCTTTCTACCCAAAGCTTTCCGGGCCTTGGTGGTTCTGACAGACCAGTTGTTGAGACGCGCTTCTCGGCTCACAGCTTGTATGGAAGGGCCTTCCTTCCGTTCCTCCTAAAAAATGACATGGCAGTCCATATCGTCTTCTTCCAAGAATAGATTCTTCATCGCCGCCAATGTTTCTTCTTTCTCTGACCCATATAAGATGTCTGTTGGCTGGAAAGTTTGTTCCAGGAGGGGTATCGGGTGCTCCAGTGGATATTAGGGGTCGCGCCATGGTGGCGACTAGTTCTGGAATTCTTCCCATGTATATTCATACCCTAACCTGATGGTGGTTCCATGCTTCTTTAGTTTGATAGGCTTAGTAATTCCCTGGAGGTTCTTGCCGAGTCCTTTGCCAGATTCATACCCACTCCAATTCAGTATACTTTCGATTTTATTATCCCACCACTTATCCTTGTCCACAACATTGACTCGATCGATGTGATGGTAGGTTTCTCCACCTAACTTCCTTCTTCCTCCAATCGTTGGGATGGTCTGGCGATTGTATATGGGGTTACTACCATCGACATGAATGATCACCTCTTGGTGATTCCACTCGAACTTCACTACCTGGTGCAGGGTTGATGCTACAGCTCCAGCGGCGCGGATCCAAGGCTGTCCCAGTAGTAAGTTGTGAGATGCTGGGATGTCTATCACTTGGAAATCAACGTTGAACCAAGTTGGTCCCATTTGCATACATAAACTGATCTCCCCAATAGTGGATCTTTGGGAACCATCAAATGCTTTGACGTAGATAGCCCCGTCCTTGATTTCATGTAGACTCTTCCCCAACGTTCTGAGAGTCACCAATGGACAAATATTGAGGCTGGACCCTCTGCCAATCAAAGTCTTGGTGATGAAATAGTCTTCACATTGCACAGTGATGTGCAATGCTTTGTTATGGCTTAACCCTTCTGGGGGCAACTCATCCTCGTGGAAAGTGATCTTATGACTCTTCAATATCTGCCCTATCATGTTCGCCATCTCTCATCCAGTTATGTTACTGGGTACATATGCCTAACTTAGTATCTTCATCAGGGCATTCTTATGTGTCTCAGAGCTTTGCAGCAGAGCTAAGATGGAGATCTACGCTGGTGTTTTATTTAGTTGATCAACAACTGAGTATTCTTTTGCCTGTATCTTCGACCATATATCATTGGGCCCAGTTTCAATAGGCCATCCAGAGGCCTACTTACTTGATTCAACTAAGTGCTCCGGAGTATAAATTATGACGGTCCTGGTCATACCTTATGCTGCAATTGCTTCTCCAGACCTAGTTTTCCTCTTCCTTCTCGCCTCGGTGGTGTAATCCCAAGGAATGGCCTGTGTATGGAACGGTGTTGTGGCTGAGATTGCTACAGGAATGGGCACCCTTGTTTTGGGAGGTAACACAACAACTTTAAATGGTACAGGTGCCTTTGGAGACCCAAACTCTACCTCAATTGACTCTGCGGTCTTTGCGGATGACGGTGTTTCATGCTCGAGAGGAACGGACATTTTTACTTCAGCATCCCTAGAGGGCTGGATCTGGACTACAATTGGATTTAGTGTGACTGTTGGCTTCTTGGGCTCGTCACCTTCGGCAATTAATCCAATCGACCCTTTGGGTTCCCAATCATCTTCTACCTCGATCATGTGCACACCCCACCCTTATAATCATGCAAGTGATTGTTGCGAACATTAGGAGCAGGCTCTTTAACCACGATGATTTTGTTGTCAATTAGACCCTGGATTTTATCCTTTAGAGATCGACATTCATAAATGGTATGCCCTTTCATGCCGGAATGGTATGTATAGATTTTTTTGGGATTGACCCATTGGGAAGAATTTTCTGGGGTTATGGCAGGGATTGGGGTGAAGTAACTAGCGGATTTGAGTCTTTTATATAGCTGGTCGATTGGTTCGACGACGGCGGTAAATTGTTTGGGAGGTCTACGATTGAAGTTAGGGCGTGGCCTGGGGAAGTTTTGGCGGGCGGGAGGTGATTGGTAGTGAGAAGGCTGAGCATTGTAGGCTTGGTAGACGGGTGCGGGTTGGGAATATCTTGGTGACGTAGGTTGATATGTGGGGGATGGAGATGATTGGTTAGTAGGTGATGAAATTTGGTAGGATGGCATAAGTGCTTGGTAATTAGGGATTGGTTGATATGTGAGAGGGGGTACCAGGTAAGCTTGGTATTTTACTGGGGATTTAGTTCTCTGTGCAACCATCACGACACTTACGTCCCTTTTCTTGGACGTGCCACCAGACTGTAGGGCTTTGTTGGTAGCCTGCAGTGCCTCAAAATTAGTAACCATACCACTTTTAATGCCTTCCTCAATCCTTTCTCCTAGCTTGATGATGTCAGAGAATTTTTGATCCTCTATCAGTATCAACCTCTCGTAATATTATGGATCCTGAGCTCGAACAAAAAACCTGTTCATCTGTTCTTCTTCCAAGGCCGGCCTGACCTTAGAAGCCTCTAATCTCCAACGAGTAGCATACTCGCGGAATGTCTCTGTAGGTTTCTTCTTCAAATTCTGGATGTAGAAGACATCTGGTGCATTTTCTGTATTGAATCTAAACCTGTCCATGAAATCGGACGCCATCCCTACCCAGCTTGTCCACTTCTTGGGATCTTGGCTAATGTACCAAGATAGTGCATCACCTTTCAAACTTCTCATGAAGAGCTTTATGCGAATCTTTTCATCCCTTCAAACTCCGACCAACTTATCGCAGTATGTCCTCAAATGGACTCTAGGATCCCCAGAGCCATTAAACATCTCGAACTTAGGAGGTTTGTACCCCTCGGGAAGTTCGACGTCTGGCTGAATGCAAAGGTCCTCATAATTCAACCCCTTAATACCTTTGTTTCCTTCAACATCCTGGACTCGGCTAGTCAATTTCTTGAGCTCTGCGGCCCAATTCTTGATGAGAGAGTCTTTGTCATCAGACTCCGGTGTGTTTGAAATGGGTTGAGTGTATTGCGGCATGGTTTTCACATAGATGGGAGTGTGGTGGGGATGATCATTTAGCGATTCGGGAATGATAAGCGGGGTGTTGTTTGAAGTGTGAAAAATTTTGCAATTTTGATGGGAAGCTAGTTGTTTCTGTGGTTTCGGGACGTTCTGTGGAGGTATAGGATTTTGAGCATTGAGAAAGTCGACGTCTGGGGTAGTGAGGGAGAATGACAAGCTTGCCAAGTTCCGAACTTGGTCCAATTCTTCTTGAAATTCCAGTAACTTCTGTTCGAGCTGGGCGGCACTTTCTTTGAAACCCTGAATACCCTGAGGAACCTCTACACTTTCAACCAGCTTCTCCTTCCTGACGTTGTTCAAGTCTTCTATTTTTGCTTTGTTCATGTTTCTGATAGGACTCGGAGGAGGAGGTAGAGGGACCTTAGATCTTGTGGAGTAGGATGATGATGCTAGAGTGCACGAACTAACCTTTTGGGGAGGGAAATAAAACAAAATAAAAATGAAAAAGGTAATAAGTTAGTACGGATTATGAGAAAAAGTTGCAATATTTAAACACATAGTGTAAGAATATAAATCGTGTCCTAAATTGGGTGCCTCGTTGTGCCCGAGGTAGGTCTAGCGACAAGTTGATTTGGAGAACTTATAATGCTAAATGCCTCATTTTATTGATAAAAATAAGACGAATCCCAAAACGACACTAAAATTGCATAAAGTAAAATGTCACTAATGGCCACTGGCCTTATTACATTTTAAAGTGAAAAGAAAAAGACTCATAACTACTTGGTCCCAGAAGGACCTTCCCCAGACTCAGCATCTTTAGCTCCATCGAACAACTTCACCAGCTCACACAACCCCAGCAGCAGATAAGCCCTAGCCAAATGTCCTCCTTCATTTCCCTCAGTGTTTTGGAAATTCGCAATCCTATGGATGAATTTCCCTTCTAACTTTACCAAACCTCGCTCCAGATACCCTAGTCATTTGTTGGCGTTGACAGCCATATCTTTCCATTCCTCGATCAATTTCTGATTTGCTTCTTGAATTTCCTGATGTTCACTCTCGCACTCCCTGATCCTCTTGCGTAGTTGGTTGTATTTAACTTGTATTTCAGCCCTTTCGTCGATGACCCTATGACCTCGAACAGACAGGGCTGTCCCAACCCAACATGATCTTCTTATAACCAACCTGGATAGTATGGGGTGTAACCGTCATGGTATTTGTCAGGTTCTATGGAATCCTTTTCCAGGATGATTTTGCTGTTCCACATGTGTTGAGCTTGACATTTGTGCGGGCTATCGTCATCTTTGAAATCGGCCCTAAAGTGACTCATCTTTTTAACCTTTGGTATGACCTGCTTCCTCCCTGTCTGCCTCATGACTCGGAGAGTGACATAGGGATAAGTTCCTCTCAGACCAATAAGTATGAGGAATGGAGCGTCCTGAGAGCGGATGATGAACTCTCTTGTAGGGAACCATTCGAACATCTACTACACCTTGTCTTCTTTCAGATTTTAAACAACTCTACCCATCCTTTAGCGTCTCCTAGTTGAGCAAACATGTTAGGCATATATTTCATTCTCTTGGGATGGTGGAAGGCTATATGATCATTCCACGGCCTTCGTGGAAGCTCTTGATGGTATTGACCACTTTGAAGATGTTCTAAACCAGAGTTGGAGTATTAAATTGCAACCCTCAAAATGACTTGCCTCTTGTTGACAGTTCTCCAAGGCTCGGTAGATCTCAACAACAATCATGTGCACTATGCTGAAAGGATGCCCTCCAATCCCTTCTATTAATGTCTTGGTGACAATGGCTAGTCTGGTATGAATCCTAGCCTTCTTCATAGGGAACACTATCATTCCCAAAAAGCAGAACATAAAGACAAAGACCCTTATATGGATATGCCCCAATGATGTGAGGGCAAATTCATCTGGGTAGGTGCGGTAGGACTTGCTATGGCCGTACCTCTCATATAGATAGTCGAAACGAATATAGGAATCCTTCAAGAAGGTCAAGTCTGTGTTTTTCTTCAGTCCCATCATCTTGAGAAAACCCCTACCCTTGCGATTTTCTGGCATGAGCAAACCTGGAGTCTCCCAAGTAATACCAGCTAACCCTCCTATTTCTTCGAGCAAAGGTGTCATTTCAAGATCCCCAAAGTGAAACATTGATCTATCACTATCCCAGAATATGGTCGCAACCTTTATGATTTTGTTGTCAGGCTAGATTTCCAAAAGAAAAGGAAAATTCCCCAAATATCTGCAGACGGGAGTCCGGTCACTAGAATGAAGGTCTTCCCACCAGTTGGCAACCTTGGGTGAATGTTAGTTACCATGCCAAATCTGGGGATTTCGTGCCTCATTTTCTGCAAAGCAAAAATGTTAGACCCTTACCCCGCCGGACTCGACTATTTAAACCAATAATTAGCATAGCAGCATTTAGTTCTCCAAATAAATGCACATAATATGGTGTTGTCTGTTTGGGTTCCAAGGAAACCTAGTGGACTTTGGACAAGGCTATCTTACAGAGTCGTTATGTGGACAACATAACTGACTCGACTAGGTTTGACAGTGATGCATGCACAGTTAAATAGAGTGAGGTTTCTATGGGGTATTAGACTGATACCCTTAAGCGGACAACTCAAGAGGGAAAGGCACGGAATCATTGACTGCACCGCTGGTCGACTTGTTTTACTGCAAATATGCCTTTGCCAAATTTAGGGGGTAATAATATCGAAAGAGCGCAACAACTCATTATAAGCGTTGCTATGGTATTTGTTTGGCACGAGTGGAATATGATGTTGAAGATGAAGTTACAAAAATGAAATAAATTGTCACGTATTTTCACGTTCATAATGATTACAATAATTGCTCAAAAATTACAACGGTATTAAATGGGAAGCAGTAAAAGAAAGCATTAAAGAGAAAAAAAAAAGAAACAAAAAAAGTCCAAGTCAGTTTCGAATAAAAACATTAAATAAAGCAGTAAAGAAGCAGTAAAGTCACTAATAACATGAAATGGTAAAAGCCTTAAAAAAAATCCCCAGCAGAGTCGCCATGCTGTCGACGCCCCATTTTCCTCGCGAAATCGGGTTTACGAAATTTGGGAAGACAACTCTATTCCCGTTTGGGAATTGGGTTTTGGATTGGAAGAATCACCACCTAATGATTAAGTGCATTAGGACACTAAGGTTTTTGAGTTGGAAAACCAGAGTTCGGGTAAGGGATAGAAATTATCTCTAAGGGAAGGTGTTAGGCACCCCTCAAGACTCACTAGTGTGGTTCCCGGCCATGCTATGTTGTGACTTTAAATGAAAACAAGTATACAAATAATTCCACGCATAAGGGTTGCAAATAGGTACATAACAAATATGTTGAAATTGAGGTCTAAGTGATATCATAATTTGTTTAAGGAAAGTGTCCAAGTGCAGAACTTTAAACAAAAGAAATGAATAAACGGAAATTTTGAAAAGAAGAGAATAGTGCAGTAAAAAGGAGGAATTTGGTGATTGAAATGAGATATAGAATTTTATTGATAAAACAATAATAAATTTACATAAGGTAAAGGGTCCCTAGGTTTGTGAAACACATAGATCATCCACACAACACCGGTATCCAATCGTACGCATCGCGTGATCATCATCTCCATGTCTACCCTTCCCACCTCGTTAAGGTGTTAAGCGCGGAATGATATTGTCACCTACTACATACTATTACCCATCCCACCTATCAGTCCAGGAGATAGTTGGGACTACTAATCCTAAAGGAGAGGGAGCTTGGCTTTTCAAAGTTTAAAAGGATAAAAATCTAGGGCGACAGTCAAAACACATAATGCAGTTAAAGGGGAACCAGCAGTAACTAAGGGCTCAAACAGGCCTCCTTATTTTAAGAAACATATTGTTTAGCATGTCTTACACATATTGATTTGGTCTGAATTAAATTAAGGCATAGGATATGTTGATTTACCACATATTTCCCAAATAGGGAGTCCAAATTAGTCCTGCTTAGATGTAGTTGTCGAAAAACTGACATAGTTGATTAATTACTTAATTATTTGCCTATGTGTTAAACGGGACCTATAGGCATGATATCTATTAATGGAGGAATAAACTGATTGAAAATAAAAAAGCATTGTTGGTTGTAAGCTCTGCAAGTGTTAAACAAATTACCACTGATTTTAAACGTAGGAGTGAATGGGCGATTCAGATTTAGTTGTAGCTCCTATAGGCATGCTCTCTAGGTGTCACTGATTTTATCGCTGTTATTGTCATATAGAGATCCTATGGGCAGGTCATCTATACGCAATTGGTTATTTTAACTCCTATAAGCAGATTTGCCTAGTGTCAGATGCATATGCAAAATGCAGGAAGTCCTATAGGCACATTATCTATATGATATGCGGAGTTCAGCGACAATTTTATGGGCATGGTATTTATAAGACGTACAGAAAACCTATGAGCATGGTATCTATGTGAGATGCAGAGATTTGAAAGTAGCAAGTCCTACAAATATGGTATCCATATGAGATGCTCAATTTTGAAAGTAACAATTCCTAAAACATGGTATCTACATGAGATGTTGAATTTGAAAGTAAATATTCCTAAAACATGGTATCTACATGAAATGCTGAATTTTGAAAGTAAATATCCCTTAAATATTGTATCTACATGAGATGCTGAATTTTGAAAAAAAATATTCCTAAAACATGGTATCTACCCCTTCGCACACATTCAATCCCATCCCTTTCACTATACACCCTAGTAGTTATTACAAAATTTATTACAGACTAAATGAATCAGAGGAAGGAATAAAAATACATCAGTGATTACATCTACATCTAATCAGCCTAATCCAGACTCAGAGTCTAATAATATGAGATAAACCAACTTCCAGGATCGTATTTTCCAAAGCCTTTCTCTTATTTGGGATGTGTCAAAGTTCCAAGAAACTTCAAGAGTTCCAGGCAATGCTTACACCCCAAATATCATTGCAGAATCAGATTATAGTGCAGTGTGGAAAGGCCAGCCCTCAAATGTCCAAGTTCAGAGGGAACTCAAGGTCCCAAGGCAAGGCTCATAGAGGGGGGACAAAACTTAGAGACTAGGAGTAAGTGTAAGTGCAATAAAAGGGAATTAAGGGGAGGCCAGGGTAGGCTGGTAGTCATGCCTAGCTATTAGGATGCTTGCACACCCTTGACCTGCCTGTCAGCCTTAGAATTGGGGACTTAAGACCTTGTTGAAGGTCAGGTTCAGCCCTAGATAACAATTGGGATGCTGCCAGGCCATACCCTAACTCAGCACACATAGGGGAATGGGGTATAGGAGTAATTGTTCATACTAGCATCAAGAAACAAGAAGGAGCATGCAAAAGAATACAAGTACTTCAAAATTAGCTTTTGTAGAGAGTTGAAAGCATACATGGATACAAATACTATGAATAAATACCTTAGAATGATACTAAAATTAATTTTAGGACATACCGGTACAAAGAAACAAGTAAGGAGAAACAGTAGCCTTATGAAAGCCAAAGTGCAGTAAAGAAGCAAGAGTACAAGTTTAGAAGAGAGTTGTGATTTCTTTGTGTGCTTACTCGTGTGTGTAGTGTTGAAGGAAGCCATGTATTTATAATGCAAAAAAAAAGCAAAAATAGGTAAGAAAATAGTTTGAGAATCAATCACACAAGGTTTCCCTTTAATTAAGGGATTCTAATTTCAAACGGGCAAAGTAAATAAGGAAAGAGGTCAACTAAACATTTTTCGAAGTAGTGCAAGAAGGGATAAATACATAATAGTTATTTAAGGGAAGGGTTTTGACAGTACACGGTTGTGCAAGTTAAGGAAAGGAAACCAATCCAAGCAATCATGAGTCAAAATTTTTGTATGAATGAACCAAGTCAGAAAAAGGTAAAGAGAAGCTTTACTTAAGAAGAATCAACAACAATCAATTAACCCAAAAAAAAGGATTATGATTCGAACATAAGTTGGAAAGCCTTTTTGATGAAAGATTTTAACACACATATCAAAGGGGTTGTCATGCTAATCAGAAGAGTCTAGTATAGAAGAATTCAGAGTCATACACAAAAGGGTTCAAATTCAATATATAGATCGAAAACGAGTTTGAGAGAGTCTAGGGCTCGAATAGAACCCTAGTCAAAACACACAAGACTAAACTCGCCAAAAACCCCAAAATCCTAGGGTTTGGCTTGAATCAGATGCAAAGAAGACAAAAATGAGGGAACAAACAAATACAGTAGAAAGTTTAAAGCAAACAGAGTAAGGAAATTAATTTGACACATAATGAAAGCAAAAGAAACAGTAGAGGAAAACATGCTTAAGTAGGTTATTCTAGAGGAAACTTGAAAAGACGAAATAGTAAGAACACTTAATGAACACAGTAGAAAAATACAGTAGACGAGATCACGGTGAAAGAAAATAGCAAAACATCGTGAAGAGCATACAAGCACATATCGTAGCAACACAGTAGAGGAACATGCGTGGTAAAAGAAGAACATAAGATCATAGTAGAGACATACATTCACAAAGAAAGGGAAAAGAAGAGTCAGAAAAAAACTTAAGCATTTTCAGAAACCCTAAATCGGAAAGAAGTGACTTTTCTAAATCGGAAAGAAGTGACTTTGAAAGTAACATTTTTAAAGAAAAATTGGGGAAATCTTTTAAAAACTCAAAAATTGAGCATGAATACACACAGATCTGAAGAGAATCGGAGAAAAACCTCGAATAACTAGGGTTTCAAATGAACCCTAGAATGAGAAAGGCTTGGAAAAGGTCCTATCTAAGTCGAATAAGGCTGGAAACAGGCTCAGGAGGCTAAGATATGCCGGAGCCAGGTCGGAGATGGCTGAAAACCTCAAGTCGGCGGAGGTTTGAGTGAAGACCTTTGAGGTCTAGCCTTGAACCTTTGAGTATCAGGCACATATGAGCAGTAGGAGATGAGCATACATCATCCATGGCCTGAAAAGCCATGGATTCCGGTGAGTCAGAGGTCAAAGATGGTGAATGAAGCTATGGTTTTGAGAGAGTTTGAGAGATGAGAGGATTCAGGGGCGGCTATCAGATGGGAAATGAGAGATTAGGGTAGTAGTTTGGAGTTAAAAAAGGTAAGGGTGGCTTATGGGCATTGATCAAAATGATCAACGGCCTAGATCAATAATAGGAACCGGGCGGATCATTTGGGATGGATCGGGGCCGGGTTAAAAAAAATTGGGTTGGTCCAATTGAGGGTTAGGATTGGTTAAATTGAGGGTTAAAATTGAAATATGAATAGTCTATGATTGTAATAAAATGAGGCTAAATGTTAAATAGCTAGTTTTCCCTTTTTATTTTATAAAAAATAGTAAAATAATTTTAAAAGCAAATTAAAAGCACTGAACTGATTAATAATGTATAACTACTAATTTAAAAATGTTGGGACAAATCTTATGGTTATAAAATATTTATTAATCGTAAGATAGGCTACAATCGCAATTGTATGCAATTTAGCTTTTAAAATACCAAATAAATTTGTAAAAAAATGTACGAAAATCAACTTAATTATATTGTGGCGTAAATATGAGTATGGAAATAAATTACTCACCAAAATAATAGTTTTGGGAATAAATATTGGATTTTGTATTGCCAAAACAAATAATAAATATTATTTTAAAATTTTTTAAAAAATTAGAAAAAATGTCAAAATTCTTGGGCATACTTATATATGCATGTACATGCTATTTTGAGAGTATTTTGAGCATAAAAATAGATAGGAAAAAATTGGGTATCAACAGTCACAATAGTATGTGGCGGCCTATATAGTTTGATGATGTTGATGACAAAAGCCTCAACTAGCGATTGAGCAGAAAATGTTGCAGCCAATGGTATGAAATGCCCATATTTGGACAATCTATCCACGACAATCATAATGGTACCTTTTCCCTTTGAACTTGTCAAGCTCACAATAAAATCCATCACTATGTCTTCAAAGATCATTATAGGTATAGGGAGAGGCTGAAGCAGGCTAGCTGGATGGCGGGTAAGATCCTTCATTCGTTAGCAAATTTTACAAGCCACACCACATACAACTTTACATCGTGGCGCATCTTTGGCCAGTAAAAATTAGAAGCTAGCATGTGGAGAGTCCTTGCAATTCCTGCATACCCCCAACTTTAGAATCATAAAATTCTGCCAGTCATGGAAGACAAAGGGAAGAATCTCTTGACAACATCAAACGACCCTTGTAGAACAATACGCCATCTCGAAAAGCATAATCAAGATAATTCATGGGATCAATGGTTAATCTCTATTGGATAGGTAGCAACTATGGGTGAGTCATATTCTCCTCTCTGAATTCTTGGAGCCAAGTAAGTGTACGATCCGAAAGGGCATTAAAAGACCCTTCAGGTGGCCTACACAAGTCATCAACAACACTATTAAGCTTCCTAGGATGGTAGACAATTGTACAATCAAAACCCACGAGCTTGCCCCACCATTTTTTTGCTATAGAGTTTGGATTATTTGTTAAGTCAAAGTTTTTAATGATTGTTAATCTGCTAAGATGGTAAATTGTCGGCCATAATTTGAATTATTTGATGTTTTCTGTATTCGTGGGCATAGTTTTTGGTTGTAGTAAGAAATGAGATAGACACGTTGATACAATATTGCCCAAATCCCTATACTAGAAGCGTCTATCTCCAATTCAGATTCCTTAGAGAAATTGGGCAAGGTTAGAACTGGCGTGGAGCTTAACCTCGACTCTAACTCATCAATGTCTTATTGAGTATGGTCTGTCCACATGATGGAATACTTCTTAGTATATCAGTTAATGGGCCAGCTAATGTCGCACAATGGCAAATAAAGCGGCGTTAATACCCCACTAGGCCTAAGAAACTACGGAATGCCTTAACGGATATCAGAGTGGGACAATTTTGAATGGTGGAAATTTTTGTTGCATTAACTGCTAAGCCATGTGGTTAAGCAAGTACCCCAAATATTCGATTTGTTGCCGCCTAAATTGACACTTAGATTTTTTGGTCACTAACGGATGGTGCTTAAGTAAGAGTAAAAAATTCGCTAAGTGTTCCAAGTGCATATCTCATGTCACGCTATAAATAAGAATGTCATTGAAGAACATAAGTACAAAGCAACGTAGAAGGGGCCGGAAGATACCGTTCATAGTGCCTTGAAAGGTAGATGGCGCATTTCATAAGACGAACAACATTACTAAGAACTTGTAATGGAATCATATGTTCGGAAGGCTGTTTTAGTCACATCTTCTGCCCTGACTCTAATTTGATGATATTTGGAAAGAAGATCTAGTTTAGAGAAAACTAAGCACCATAACGTTCATCAAATGACTTATCAATAGTGGGAATTGGAAATCAATCTCGAATGGTAATATCATTGAGATCTCTATAATCCACACAGAAGTGCCATGTCCAATCTTTTTTACGCACCAGAAACACTAGGGTATAAAAAGGACTCGAACTTGGTTGAATAATTTCTTCTCTAAGCATTTCAGAGACAAGTTACTCCATTACTTATTTCTGGAAGTGTGGATAACGATAGGGCTTTACATTAACTGGTATTGCTGATGGTTGGAGATGAATGGCATGATCAGAGCGCCGAGAAAAAGGTAAATCGTGTCGTTTTTGAATGACCCCCTCAAAAGAATCCAATAGCTGATTTGAATTAAAAGGTATCTCTAGTTGAATAAATTTGTTATCATCCATGAAGGTCAAACAAAAGCAAGAAGTAATCACATCAGTCGTAGTGAGATGATGCAACGACTGCAACTGAGTAGGTTGCAGCCCTATCGAAGGTTCACCGATTCATCGAACGCACTATCATTATGGTTGAATTCAAACAAGCAAGTGCCATAGTCCGTGATTGTTGGTCCCAAAGTGGCCAAGTAAGAACCCCCTAGAATAAAATTCGAGCCATGAAGGAAGAGTACATATAAATCGAAGAACAGTTCTGTCACATTCATTGTCAAGGGCACACCATTGATGACCCCCTCAAAATGTAGCCGACTGTTCTGGTCCAAACCTGCACCACTATAGAGTGGCAAGAGTGATTGATGCAGATTATACCTGAGAAGGTCGGGATCGAATCCATAGGGAGCTAATACAATATTTGGAGTTGGATTCCTATCTAATCTAGCAGTGTGTAATGCTCTTGAATCATTTTTGTTTGTTTGTTACATCTAATTTTATACTAATGATGTGCGAAATTAAGCTAAGTAGATATGTTTGTAGGGTTTTCTAAATGGTTAAAGAGGCACTAGGGAAGTGACTTACTCCTAGGTGAGTATCTAACATGATCTAGAACTTAGAGCAATAATGTTATAGTTGAGACTTGAGATGATGATATAGCCAATGCACGAAGCTACTCACTCTACACCTCTTGGTAGTAAGAGCGACATTGCCCTAATTTGCTTTCTCAAGCCCAATTGGGTGTTCAAATTGTGCAAGCAATGTTGGCTCAAGTTGGGTATTACTATATCTAGGTTTAACCCTTTAAGTGGGTCTATCAGTCTCTTAAATACACCCAAATTCCTTGTTGGCCTGAAATTCCTAGACTTAGTCTCTCTTTCTCAAGAAGAACCTAAGTCAAAAGGCACAAATTAGTGTTTGAAACTACTAATTCAACATAGAAAGCATAAATCAGGCCAAATATCAATCACTCGTAAACATCTAAGCCCTAAAATAAAAGACCGATTAAATAACCACACTAGGGTTGAGCCACAACCCTAGCTAATGGGTTTAGCTACTCATAATTGAAGAAGAAATCATAGTTTCACATGAAGAATAATCCATAAATTGTAATTACAAGCTAAGAGACTAAGATCAATTGCTAAGTAAGCTATAAAATTACTCAAAATAGTCAAATACGGCATTTCACGTGCTCAACTAACGTAAGATGACCTTAAAATATTAAAAATTAGTATTTATACATAGCTAAATTTTTTGGACAAAAATTCCCCCTGACAGAGGCACTGCGGACCGTGGTAAATAGACCGACTGTAATGGTGAGGCTACCGCGGGTGCATGAAAATCCATTGCGGAACGCGGTCTTCAATATTTAGTTCAACTGCAGGTTCTCAAAACTCCTTCTTCGTGGACCATAGTAAATGATCGTTGTCATAGTGGAGGCACCGCTGTCGCATAAAAACACCGCGTACCGCGGTAGCTTGAATTCCAAAAAATGACAACTCTGTGAAACCTTGCCACCGCGGACCGCAATAAAAGACTGCGGTCGTGGTGGGTCTTCTGCGGCCGCGGTGGATTTTCTGCTGTAGTGCTTGACTTGGCCATTGAACTTGTGTAGGTTTCACTCCTTTTTGAGCTATTTATGGCATCCTTGTCTCCTTTTGACCAAACACTGCAAACAAGCACCACAAGTTAGCTTTTGGGAATACTTATACATATTTTTGTCCATAACTTAAGCAAAAAGGAGCATGAAATAGACTAGAATCTTTAGTTATCAACTCTCCCAAACTTAAGCTTTTGCTTGTCCTCAAGCAAACAAAGTAATTCCCACCTCCTCAAGATCAAAGAAAGGAAAATTTTAGTTGTCCTAAAGTAACCTCATCAAGAATAAATTGGGACTAACAATTACCCTCAACTCAAATGCACTGTCAACAGTACACAACTTTTAGTACCATGGCTATAGAGCGACACAAAATCATCAAGAGTTGACTCAACTCATTAAGGAAACTCTTTCTATTACATTGGTCGCTGTGGAACCGAAACTCATACTCCTTAACTCTCCATAAGCAAACATCACTTTTAGATTGTGACACTCAGAATGAGGATTGTAAAAAACATTCTCATCTCTCTTAACGGAAGGTCTCAAGTCCGGCTCTAAGTACCATAAGCTTGCTCCGTATGTGAGTCACCACTAATGTAAGCTCACTCAACTAAAGATCATATAGGTGTTTTGTGGGAATGTAATAAAGGCTTTTGGTTCAGGATAGGATATATTGGTCTAAGAAGGTTTCATCTTCCCTAAAGCACTTCATTTGCTTCATTTTGGCACACATTTTGTTGACTCTTTAAGTCATTTACTTCTTCTTTAGGGGCTAGAGAGACACACTGCCACTCTTTCTTGTTCATTTCAATTATTTTTCTCCTTTCTAATCTTTTCATGCCTTTCATTTTTTTTGCTTTTATTAAATCCCTTCATTTCTTCTACATTGTTCATTTTCTTTTTGAATTTTTGGATTTTCTATCTTTTTCTTTTTCTTTTTTTTTCTTTGCCTCTCCTTTTCTTCATTTTGTACCTTTTATCACTTTTGAATTTCTCGTCTCTCCCCCAAACTTATGGTTTTGCCTTGTGCTAAGGAAAGATAGGGTGCTAAGAGAGGGTCACTTCAGAACGGATAAAGGCTTGTATCAGGGTTATTGAAAGAATAAGGACTATGGCTCAATGAGGTTGACTATGGATAATATTATTGGTAGGTCATGGATGTTTTCAAGTCTCAATTAGGATCAAGGAGAGCCTATAATCACTTCTCAAGCTGAGCTTCACTTAAGATTTCACCTAGACAAACATTCAGGGCAAGTTCTAGACTTATTGGCACGGGACTTGGACTTGTAAATCAATACCTCACCACACAAGCTACATGATTGATAATGAAGCAGAGTTGGGGGCCCACAATAAACTTAGATAAGATTTGAGCAACACACATGGTTCTGAGAAATCACTCGCTGATTGTTTAGCCAACATAAGAGTCTCAAGGTCACAACAATCACTATCTCATACACAACAATTTATTTTTAACCATAAGGTCAAAGGTAAATGTGTTAGGCCCAAGTGAAGTTTTGCTTGAGGCACCATTACTTACTAATTACTATTTACACAAAACAAAAAGAAAACCAGACTCAAACTCTTAAGAAGGTTGTCATGCCATCCATCATCAGGAAGAGCCACCTAGTTCACACAAATTCCACCTTTGGAAAGAACCGTCACATTAAGAAAATCAAAGGCTTATTGATCACACAAAATTGTAAAATAAGAAGCTACTAACCGAAAAAGAAGCTACTAAATGAATAAGAAGCTATGCTATTAAGGAAATTGCAAAAGAAGTTATGAAGTAAAATGCTGAAAGTAAATTTAATATGCACAAAAAAGGGGGTTTAGATGAATATACATAATATGGAATGAACATACATGAGAGTAACTTCACCAAACTAGAACAACAACGAAAAGTAAAATTAAAGGTAAAGTTATATACATACCAAATGTGACGACCCGGTCGGTCGTCTTAAGAATTTATGCCCCGATCCCCTATTAACTGCTTTTCCCATATTTATTTCTGCTATTTTGAATTGCCGGGATGTTAGGTTTCGAGTTTCGGAGAGTTTTGGGACACTTAGTACCTATATAAGAGCTTAAGTATTAGAAATTTGACCGTAGTCGGATAGTGTGAAGACGGCCTCGGAATAGAATTCTGATGGTTCTGTTAGCTCTGAGTGATTTTAGGCTTAGCAGCATGATTGGATTATGTTTTGGAGGTCCGTAGCTAATTTAAGATTGAAATACCGAAAGTCAAATTTTTGAAGTTTCTGGTACGATAGTGAGATTTTGATCCGAGGGTCGGAATGGAATTTTGGAAGTTGGAGTAGCTACATAGTGTTGAATGTGATGTGTGCGCAATATTTCAGGTTATTCAAACGAAGGTTGATAGACTTTTTTATCGAAAGCGTATTTTTAGAGTTTTGGAGTTCTTAGGCTTGAATCCGTGGTTGATTCGTCATTTTGATGTTGTTTTAGATGTTTTAAGGATTGGTATAAGTTGGGATAGTGGTATGAGACTTGTTTGTGCTTTTGGTTGAGGTCCCGGGGGCCTCGGGATGATTTCAGATGGTTGTCAGAAGAATTGGAAGTGGTTTGTAGCAGCTGAAGCTTTTGATATATGTCATAACCGCACCTGCGGTTGGGTTCCGCAGGTGCGGAGCCGCAGAAGCGGCAGAGAAATCGCAGAAGTGGAAAAGGGAGAAGCCAGCAGGGACCGCAGAAGTAGGAGCTTCACCGTAGAAGCAGCCCCACATCTGCGTATGTAAGCACGTGATTTTTGCCCTATACGAAATACTCCTATAAATTCCAAGAAAATAGATTTTTGTTAGTTATTTGCCATTTTATAGGATTTTGTAGGATTTTTATTTAATTATTTACATTTTTGGGCATGTTTAAGTTTTATTTAAATCATGAAAAAATATCAAAAATATCATGCATTTCATTTAGGGGTTGTTTTTACATTTTTAGAATTAATCAGTAATTGTTTGTTTTATAAAAATCAAAAATTACAAAAAATGCTTCATTTTTACACTTTTTTCCTTTTATTGACTTTTTCTCTTTTAATTTAGGATTAAGTAATTTTTATAATTATCTAATTAGTTTAATTTCACACTTTTGGATTTTTAATTTGTAGGATTTTAATTAAAAGAAAAAGGAAAAATTAGAAAATAAAATAAAGAATTGGAAAAGAAAGATTTATCTTGTGAAATTGGGCCAAAATTAATGTTGAGCCCAAAGCCTATACCCAAATCTGCCTAAACCCAATAATCCACTCAAAGCCCAATTTCCCTACCCAAATACTCATTACCCTTTACCCTAATCTCTCACATAAAAAGGGAGCTAAGGCACCGAAAAAGAGCAGATCATATAGCTTCCCCTAGAGATTTAGGAGAAAAAAATGGGCGTTCCTTATTTTCTGCTTCTTCATCCAAAATTGAAGAGAAGGAGACCCTCCCTTGGCAAGAAATCGGGGTACAGCTTTTCCCCTTCTTTTCCATTCCCTCATACCATGTAGAAACACACAAAATCAGCTCAAAAATCAGCCAAAATACCTCAGAAAAATGCTATTAAGCAGCTCCGAAACTTCTCCATTCTTATCTATACATCCTGCTCATACACTTCACGAGTAGACACACACGCAATAGCTGGAAGAAGAAGCTTTTAGAAGTATAATTTAAAAAAACATATCTGAAAAGTAAGAAAAAATCTTTCGAAAATCTGGACCTTCAAAGAAAATTGTGGTTGTTTTTGTTGCGGAAGCCAAATGTATATAGTGTGAATGAGTCACAACTACTATACCAAAAATTATGGCAGCCACTAAATAATAAATAAGACAATAAAACACCAATAAAAGGAACACCAGAATTTACGAGGTTCGGTTAATTTTGCCTACTCCTAGGACACAACCAATATTTTATTCCACTCCAAAAATACAAGTGAAATAATACTAAAGAAAAGATACAAATGCTTTAAGAAGATAAGAAGGCAAATGAGAGATATGTTTAAATCCTAAACATTAGGCCTCCTTTTATAGGAAAAAATTCCCTACCAAAAGTGTCAACCACCGATGTGGGATATTTGACAACTTCAACAAATCTCCACCTTGGCAAAATTCCACATCTTCAATTTTCTCTCAATAACAAATTTTGGTTGTGTCTTCATATTCAATCTTCAATGTTCAACAATGTTGATCAAATCTAAATAATGTTGAAACTTGACTGCAGTCACCACTTTTGTTAGCATATCAGCAGGATTCTCTATAGTATGAATTTTCTTCATCGTGACTCCACCTTCTTCTATGATTTCTCGTACGAAATGATACCAAACATCAATGTGCTTCGTCCTTGTATGATAAACTTGGTACTTCGCTAATTGAATAGCACTTTGACTATCACAAAAAAATTGTGATACCTTTTTGTTCAACACCAAGCTCCTTTAGCAATCCTTGAAGCCAAATTGCCTCCTTCGCAGCCTCTGTAATAGCCATATACTCTGCCTTTGTTGTAGACAAAGCAACTGTTGACTGCAAAGTAGACTTCCAACTAACTGGTGCTTTTGCAAAAGTAAACACATAACTAGTAGTTGATCTTCGTTTGTCCAGATCACCCGCAAAATCTGAGTCACAATATCCAACTACAAACTAATTGTCTTCTTGCTCAAAAACTAACCCAACATCTATAGTATTATGAATATACCGTAGAATCCACTTCACAGCTTGCCAATGCTCCTTTCCTGGATTATGCATATATATACTAATAACTCCAACAACTTGTGAAATGTCAGGTCTCGTACAGACCATTGCATACATCAAGCTACCAACACCATTTGTATATGGTACCTTTGACATATACTCTCGTTCAGCTTCATTCTTTGGCGACATAGCAGTACTTAGCTTAAAATGGGGAGCAAGTGGAGTACTAACTGCTTAATCTTTTCATCTATGACAAAACGTTGTAGTACTCTCTTCAAATATTCTTTCTGAGATAAACAGAGTTTCTTTGAATGTCTATCTCTTATTATCTCCATGCCAAGAATTTTGTTTGCCTCACCCAGATCCTTTATCTCGAACTCCTTCTTCAGTTGAATCTTCAACTTACCAATTTCTTCCGAATTCTTGGAAGTTATCAACATATCATCAACATATAGGAGAAGATATATAAAGGAACCGTATTTAAGCTTTCGCAAATACATATAATGATCGTATTTGCTTCTCTTGTACCCTTGCTGCAACATAAACTTGTCAAATCGCTTGTACTATTGTCTAGAAGATTGCTTCAATCCGTACAACAATTTTTCAAGTTTGCACACCATATTTTCTTTTCCAGCAACTTTGAATCCTTCTGGCTGAGTCATGTAGATTTCCTCCTCCAAGTTTCCATGTAAAAAATGCAGTTTTTACATCCATCTGAACTAGTTCCAAATCCAATTGTGCTACCAAAACCAACATAATTCTAATGGAGGAATGTTTTACAACTGGAGAAAATACTTTATTGTAATCAATTCCCTCCTTTTGATCATATCCTTTGGCCACCAATCTTGCTTTGTAGCGAACATCTTCTTGGTTAGGAAATCCTTCTTTCTTTGCAAATACCCAATTGCTTTCTTTCCCTTTGAGAGATTGGCCAATCTCCATATGTGATTCTGATGAAGGGACTGTATTTCATCATTCATGGCAATCCTCCACTTATCTTCTTCTGAACTTTGTACTGTGTCTTTATAAGTGGTAGGAACATCATCAGCTACAATTGAGGTGGTACAAGCTACCGTCTCTATGAGACGAACAAGTTTCGTTATTGTCCTTTTTGGCCTGCTGGTTGCTATTGATTCAAGTTGTTGTTGAGGTTCCTGAGTTGGAATCTCCTCTTCTGGCTCTCCTTCCAGAGGATAATCTTCGTTTGTTTCCTTCTCTGCTTTTTGTGTAGGAAAAATAAAATTTCCCTCAAACTCCACCTGCTTAGAAGCACCATCATCTTGTTTGGTATCTTCATTTGTTACCTTATTTACCATAGC
>MU777778.1:1923-12723 GCA_026770625.1 Nicotiana glauca
CGGAATTTGCACATAAGTCCTTCAATTTCCCGTCGCCTGCCGCGGTCCTACCGCGCCCACGCTAGGACCGCGGCCAAAAGGCCTCTCTGAATCTCATATAGCAGCTCGCCGCGGTCCGGCCGCGGTTACACCGGGACCGCGGCAGTTCACCTCCAGGCGTAATTTGTGTATTTCAAATGGTTCATTTGGCGACTTTTCTGAGATTGGCTTCTTTTTCTTCCATAAATGATCCAAAACCACTCCATAACCTTCTTCTACTGTATGTAACTTGAAAAACATAAAAAGCACTAATAAGAGCATTTTGCTATCACTTTTACAATAAAAACTCTACAAGAAAGTGATTCTTTTGAGGTTTAATCATAGTTCAATTCACCTATTATCAATACCCCACACTTAAATCTTTGCTCGTCCTCGAACAAGTTGAACCACATTTCTATGCCTAATCGCTCAACGAATTACCCAAATTTATGTCACATCCAATTTACATTCTCCAAATTCAAGCCCTAATTCCACAATTTTAGGCTTTAATTTCCACATATTTCATGATTAAACAAGTAAGAATCAACATAAGATCGAGTATTGAGTTTAAAGATCTTACCTCTAGGTATTATCTCTTGAATCCCTCTTCAAATCCTCTGAAAAGGCTCCAAATTGCCCAAAAATGGTTCAACTTAGCCCCAAAATCACGGACAAGGGCTATTTAAACATTTTTCCCAGGCTTTAAAAACCTTCTTCACGAACACGGGATAAACATCACGTTCACGATGAACAAAACACCAGCCATCACAAATTGCTCTATGCATTCGCGGCTCCAGCCTCGCGAACACGATACAAACTTGATACTTAACTACACGAACGCATCCCAATACTCGCGAACGAGATGAAGAAAGGTCGTCCAGCCCAGCTCTTAGCTCAACTCTATGCGAGCACGATATACCATATGTGAACGCGAAGAGGTCCTCCCCTTACACTATGCGAACGCGGGACATACTTTGCAATCGCGAAGAGCAATATGCTGCAACCATAAAAACACACTACGCATTCGCGACACGTGCCTCGCGAATGCGATGAAGGATTGAGGCACCAGAAACCAGCAGAATACAGCAGTGAAACATGAAGGAAAAATAGCCCGGAATCCATCCGAAAATGCGCTCGAGCCCCTTGGGACCACAACCAAACATGCCAACATATCCCATAACCTCATTCAAACTTGTTCCAACCTTTGGAACACTCAAAACAACATCAACACACCAAAATTGCATCAGATTCAAGCCTAAGAACTCCAAGAACTTCCAAATTCCGCTTTCGATCAAAAAGTCTACCAATGCCCGTCCGAATGACCTGAAATTTTGCACACCCATCAAAAATGACATAAAGGAGCTACTTCAACTTTCGGAATTCCATTCCGACCCGTATATAAAAATCTCACCAATGAACCGGAGAACGCCAAAATATCAATTTTGCCAATTCAAGCCTAAACCTTCCACGGACTTCCAAAA
The DNA here is from genome assembly GCA_026770625.1 of Nicotiana glauca. NCBI lineage: Eukaryota > Viridiplantae > Streptophyta > Magnoliopsida > Solanales > Solanaceae > Nicotiana > Nicotiana glauca. Next base: position 3,423 of record MU777778.1, read on the forward strand.
TGCATTCCGATCACGCTCATAAGTCTCAAATCACCTAATGGATCTAACCAAAGCATAAAATTCCAATATAAGGTGATCTGCTAAAAAGTCAAAACTTGGTCAAACTTTTCAAATTTTAATCTTCGAATTGAGAATTGTTCTTCCAATTTCATTCTGATTACCCTGAAAACCAAAACCAACGATTTATATAAGTCATAATACATCACACGGGGAAATTCATGCCCGAGAACTGGCAAGCGACATGCAAAAGCTCAAAATGACCGGTCGGGTCGTTACTTCCTCCCCTATTTAAACATACGTTCGTCCTCGAACGTGCCTAGAGTTGTTCCAAAAGCCAACCAATCGCTGAATAACCTTACCATGAACATACGCGGGGTTGATCCCAGAGGCAGATCTAGGAATTAAAGTGTATGGGTTCCTACCGCAATTTTAAGTCAATATATTTTTAATGTACTTCATCGAAGAAAAAGCTCTTTATACCATTGCAGTAGCGACAGACAATATCAAACTTAACTTCACAAGCAAATAAACAAGTCTCCAAGTCATGTGCAAATTTGCTTTAACCAATGTCTCTGAAAGATCTCCAAGTTTTTTCAAGTTAGAGAATTCATTGCCCGCCTCTCGCACATAGTCAATATAGATGTCAAGCTCAAAACCAAGATCCTCAAGCATAGAGTCAGTGAACTCATTCGGATAGTGTGTAGCAAGTTTCATAATCCTGTCTTTATCATAATTTGCAAAAGAATTATGTGGACTCAAACTAGTCATACCAAGAAGTAAATCAGTATTTACTTCATTGAAACGACTATTAAGCTCCGAAAGTTGCAAATCAATAATAGAATAGAAAACCTCTACACGTAAATGATAAGAACATGTAACACTTGATTTCTTACGCTTTGACTTTCCACGAACATAATTCATATCCATTTCGGGGATCACAATACCATGCTTTACACAAAATAAAGAGACATCTTCTACCAAAGAAGCCCATCTAAAATCTCTCATATCTTGCAATTCTCTCTTTGCGAAACCAACAAGCTTCATTACACTTACAATATCTTGATCTTTTTTTTGCAAAGCCATATTTAAATCATATGTAAGTGCCAATACTCTCAACATTAATTGTAACATATACACAAAGTCATAAGATCTTATGTCATCCACTAGACTTTTTGCCATTGATCTCTCATGATAATTTGAACCTTCAATTGCAAGAACTCCAAGTACATGAACAATTGATGGGAATAAACTAATAAAATTATGCACGGTCTTAAAATGAGAACTCCACTGAGTATCACCCGCCCTTTGAAGTCCAAGTTCTTGATTTAAACCACTTTCCATATGAACTTCACCAAGCACTAGTAGTTCCTCTAATCTTATGAACTCAATGCCATACAAACAAAAAGACAAAATTACCATAATAAAAAGTGGAAGTCCCAAATCCGTGAATCAGAACAACTGGAAACCTTCCCCTTCCTCTACAATTGATAGGCAACAAAAGAAAAATCAAGTTGAAGAGGAAAGAAGACACAACCAAGAACCAGTGCTTGCAACCCTAACTTTTTATCTTTAATGTTTGATTTGGGTATTTGGGATAAAGTAACTTTTGGGGAGTTTTTTATTTGTTTTTTTTTAAGTTGACTTTAGTCATCTATTATTATTATTTTATTAAAAAAAGAAAGATTGAAGTGAAAGTTGTACTAACTTAACAGTGGACAACTAACTTAACAGTAGGGTTTTCCCTTACTGTTTCGTTAAAGTACAGCTTTAAATCAAAGGAAATTGTAAAATGAAGATACGAGGACTCGAACTCGAGTCAGCGTGCATGGGAAGCGGGCTGCACCTGGGTTCACAGCTTACCACTAAACCAAGAATGGAATTTTCAACTGGGTTCCCATATGATATTTGTTATATATTCAACAGATTTCTTAATACAAATACAAGGTCGACAAAAAAGCTACTGGGTTCCCGGGAACCCATACATATTACTGTAGGTCCACCCCTGGTTGATCCTACATCGCCCTATGTCATATAGGTCCGATAACACAATGTAACTAAAATTTCACAATCCAACCTAGCCCATAAACCTTAGAACCACATTTCCATTATATAAATCATCCACAAGATCAAAATCTCACATCTATACTCTGAATAAGCTCGAACAACTGTAATAACCCATACCTGCAACCTCAGGTGCGATTACATGATATACCACATAACTCAAACACTTGTAGCGATAACTTCTAGTCACAGCAGCTGCGCACAACAACCGAATATCGATCAAAAACCTCTTATCAACTAAAGCCGCATTCCAACACTTTCATATACTACCAATAATAAATGAAACACACAGTAAGCCATAACCATTTCTCAGATCAACCACTCATGAAGCCACTTCTCCTTTGGCAAAGACCATAGCAAATTTCTAAGCCGAACCTCAATATTATCCTTCCAACATGATAAAATCGAATCTGTTTGCATTCATTAAAGATCCCAGTGATCTCATCTAATCCAACACAATTACTCTGGTGACATGATACATGAATACAGGCTCAAGCCGCGACTTGTGCAATTCGCACACCAATAAGCAACAATTCAAACATACTCAAACCATGATAATGACTCAAATAAAAGAGCTGTACCGCAAGCTCATCAGTACTACCACACACAAAGCCGAGAACCCGTCACACATCATAGAAATAGAATGCACGAATCTAACCCACAAGATCATACCTCAATATAGCTTCGCTCCAATGCGCGACCTCATACAAATACCGGTCCACATAAAAAACCTTAAGTCAATATTCTCAACATCGACAACCATGCATAATATGATGTCTAAAGCCAAAGCAATTATTATAACCACAGCAAAGCAATTACATAACACCACACAACTCGAAAGGACATAACCGATACGCCATCCACCGAGCAATACCCTGTACTCTTCCCGCTCGAATTCCACTGAGAGGACCTAATAACACCGCACCACATGTGCCTATAACCAACAACTTCTAACATCTTGCAACACCGGAAAGATATCTCATAGATCCCCCTAATTACTAATAGCTCTATAACAACCGAATCAATACATCCCTCGTCAATAGCAAATCGAAGTCAACAAAGTCGTCTATGCAGAACACACATTCATATAGTTCTACCAATCAACCACACACCAACTCTAGTTACCCACAACAAATAAATAATCCCTCTGAAGGTTCACAATGATTGAATCATAGCACATACTATCATCTGACTAACTTTCCCACATTTTTTCCATCCACAACCATGAGCTAACCTGTTTATGAGAACTTTTACTCTCCAAGTCCATAAGGCACACGAATTACCATATCTGATCCTAATTTTGCCACTCAAATATACAATACACCTCTAAGACTTAGTCATCCCAGGAGAGGTACACCTATGATTTTTTTTTCTGTGTCACCAAATAAACTCGAATATCATCAATCGATCAGACAAAATAGTGCCGCAATACCAATAAAGCATCCATAACTCAACACATCGCCATTTCTGAAATGTACACCCTCATCATGCCACACCAACCAGTGATCTCATTTATCTAGTCACCTGAAGCTGTCCATGCTGCCTAAGAATTTATGACCTTTCTTTCAAAACTGAACCGTGTCACCTTACACATGCAAATCTCAACCCTCCATAACACAACGGATATACTATACCACCCAGATGATAATTATGAGAACTTCACACTTTACTCCTAGATACAAGAAACTACTTAGTCAACCAGCCAAGAACTTTTCTATTCGATCTCATCTTGGAGAAGATTATTATACAGCCCATGCTCCTCATGCCAATAGAAAATATACACCTCTAACTATGGTAGAAACCATTGAGAACTCTCCAAATTCCATTTACACAAAAGTAATTCATCAGGACTGAATCCCTCTAACTCAACCGAGCTATGCAGGCTAGCACTACTTATCGAGCGGATTGGGCAGTTATTTACTCTTAACGGTTTGGTTTAACGGTTATCGACTTTTAAATGTAATAATTCGCTAGCCATCTGATAGGATATCGGGTGGATTGGTATTGGTTTACCTCTTATCAGGCGATTATCGGGCAGTTTATCAGCCTAATTCAGCCTATATAGTACGCTACAGAAAAATGAGAATAGAATGGGAGATAGTAGTAAGATAACCTTTTTGAGGCATTTGCAGCAATTTAAGGGTAGATATTCGAAAGTAGATGGTATCATTGGCAAGATTTAAGACTACATGTAAGCTAGACAGTACAATTTATCCATACAGATGTCACACCTCTTTTTTTACTACACCCACGGAAGGGTATAATAAAGGGAGTTATTTCCAACTTGAAGTAACAATCGAAATAGGATTAATTAATTAAAAATCAGAGTCACCACTTTGGATAATTTATGGTATCCCAAGTCACCGGTTTAAATGCCGAATCGAGGAAAATGTTAGACTCTGTATATAGTCTACGAATCAGAAATTCGAGTAAGGAATTCTGTTAACCCGGGAGAGGGTGTTAGGCACTCCCGAGTTCCGTGGTTCTACCACAGTTGCTTTGATAATACTTGGCTTATGAAATTATTTAATTACTGATTTTGGAACCTATGTGCATTTACTTCTTTCACCGCTTTTAATTGAGGAAATTATCTTGAAACGAGTTACGCGTACGTATACCCGCTTGTTTGGCGCGTCAAAATCAAGTCACACAAATGTGTCCACAATTAATAACACTATATTATTATTAAGAAAATTCGGGCCGAAGTTGCGCGAACACATACTCTGGTTTTGTTTTTAGAGTCATGATCATGTTATGCGGATGTATACCTAATCACGATTGTATTTTACAAATGAACTCCAGAAACATTAATACTCGCTCAAACTTTCATGGATCTAAGATAATGAATGCGGAAACTACCAAAAAAACTGATGCCATACGAAAATTCAATAAGGGACAAAAGTTAACCATAGGAAAAGGCAAAGGCAAAGGCTTCACACAAGAAGCTAGCAAAGAATCATCTAATTCGAATAAGCTACTATTTTAGTTTGACAAACTGATAGGCAGATTCTAATGACCATATGGAACAAATGGTCATGACTTTATTCTTTGTCATCATTCATGTTGAATCACATTAATCAGAAGAGGAAACAAAAAAAATTCATTCAAATGATTACACTAGCTACCAAGAACAAAGGGAATGACAAATACTAGGACATCATCCAAATCATGCAGTAGCTCTCTTCCGAGTGACTCTTTATGTTGTGTATCAAATTAGTTCAATTCATATTCTCAACTAATGTGACTTCCTCATTAAGGAACAAACTGGACACCATTTCTAGTGAAGCAAACAATAATAGTCGAACCACTTAAGAAGATACCTAACACTGCATAAAAGCCACTTAGTTATAGCCACTAAAGTAGTCACTGTAAAATGGTTGCAGCCGAATATTATTTCTGCAAATCTGAACTGCTTGCTGCTGGTGCTCATTGTAGTACAAACGTAGTAATGAAGCGTTAACATTCAACAAAACAGGGCAGGTTTTTTAGCAAGCTAACAGTCCAAACAAATGTCCCAAAATACTGCATGTTATCGGCTCAATTTGCATGCTGAAATTGACATCTTTAGCAGCTCGATAGAGCAAAATTATTATAGCAGTAACAAAGCGGACGGATCTTGAAAAAAAGAAAGAAAATAGAGCAAGTATGAGCATATACAATCAACGAAACAAATTAGCTTTAATACCCCTTTAGACCAACGGAAAGCTAAATCAAACACGACAAGAATGACCCAAACCTTATTCAAAAACAGAAAACAGCCCCTTCTCTTTGCTTAAATCTGATGTTTTATCCTTTAGATATTATTGCTACCACACAAACAACCACGACAATGCTCACTTACAGAACAACAGTTAGGGCAAGATGGACAGACAAATTGGACTACCTTCACATGCATCTTAATAAACCACAGAAACCAAATCATGATAATTAGCTCGCTGCAAACACGACAAGCTCATTTCACTTGAAAACACTTGATAGAACTAATGAAACAAATTCGAACCACATTTCCTGCTGAAACTAGATGAGGCAATATGGGCAGAATGCTATCTCATTTTCGTGAAGTATCAAACAATGAGACATAGATTACACACAGATTACATGGAAGCGATCAAACAAATCGAATAAAACTGAACGATAAGAAATCGCAAACACCGAGATTATATGGATACATAGAAAAGGAATAAGGGAATAAACCTGTTAACTCGGAATTCTTTCACAGATAACTTAAAATTACACTGTCTTGCTCCAAAATACCACTTAGGCAGTAGCAATATCGAATGAAATTGCAAACTAAAATCCCAATCGCAAGAAATAACTCAGACAAAACTCGAACATCACCAAACGACCCACAGAATAGCAAACAATTTCAGACAAACTCCATCACCAGCAAGATTGTCCCAGAGATGAGATATAAAGAAATCAAATTTTTTTTGTATTTTTGTTCTCTGATTCTAACAAAGGAAAACAGAACTAGGTGTAGAAAAAAGAAGCTCAAACCATTTTTTTGGTGTATTTTCTGTATTTTCAATGAGAAGAAACAAAAAGATGAGAATCAAAAAGAAAATTTCGAAAAAATAGGAAGTGTCTTCAGAAACCTCATCCAAATTTATCCTAAATTCCCCCAAAAATCTAAATCCCCCTCTCAGAAGAGAAAGCTCACCTTATATAGATCCTCTTGATTTTTTCTCGAACCTTCCACACCCCTTTTCGAAATTCTTTGCTATTTCTTTTCTATGGACGATTTTTTGGACAGATGAAGGGCAAGGATTGACTTTCATCCATCCATGACTCCCATTTATCAAACGAATCGATCCTGAGCTAAACAACGCACAAAAATCTCTGAATGGAATCTTCTATTTGTCAGAAACCATTATACTGTGGTGACGAGGAGAGAGGGGGAACGCGCGGGGTGAATTTGAATTCACTCGCGTGAGATTTGGCGAGTTGAACGCAGCTGACGTGAGGGAGACGATGAACAGTCGCGTCTGGATTAGGGGTTTAGAGTTTTGGGTCTGTATGCATCCGTTCGTATATTCGAGGAGAGTGGGTTGGGTCAAGACAATTTGGGCAGGGGAAGGGGGAGGGGGGGTTATTGGTCTGTTGGGCTGGAGCTGAAACTATGTAAGGAGGGAATTTGGGTTTAGCATAAATTAGCTCAATATAATATAAGACCAAGCCTCATTTCAATTTTATTTCCCTTTTATTTTCTTTCTTTTTTTTCTTTAAATTAAATTAAAATCCTACATTTATCCAAACTATAAAATTAAACTAATTAAGTTATTAAAAATAAATTACTAATTTAATATTAAAAAGGCTAAAAATGAAAAAATGAGTCATTTTTGTAGTTTCATATTTAATAAAGCACCTAATTTGATAATTAACCTAAAAATGTAAAAATAAGTCCTAAATGCAAAGTGCATGGTATTTTTGTGAATTATAGAAATTGAAAATGTGCACAGAAATGCAAATAAATATAAAAATTATGCAATTAATTCCTAAAAATTACATAATAAAATGAAAAATCCTAAATTTAAGAATTCTGTAGGAATAAATCATGCGAGGCAGAAATCGCGTGCTCACAGCTGCCCCTCTTTGCTCGGAAACACGAAGAATTTTTACGCAAAGATAAGTGAGAAATTATAATAGATTTTTGCCTAATTGGCACTCCATGAGAACCATTTTTAAAAAACATCTGACCGAACTTTGCTTCAAAAGTTGCCTACATATCCTTGGCTGTAAAGGAATCAGGTCAGTCTAGTTCCGGAAGTTTTGGTAGCTGGGACTACCGGGAGTTGTGATTTCACTGCTGATGCTGCTGATGCTGCTTCCTGACCCCCTTATTACACCATGTCAAAAAATAAAAAGAAGCTAGACTAGACTATGATCTATGATTTACAAAAATCCTATCTATATCTTCAAACTTGCTCTCGTGGTTCTTGTTGCCTTGTTGACTTGTATTCTTCCGGTGATGTCCCTTTGTTGTTGCCTTGAATTGTGATCTGAGATGTTTTTCCTTTCTCCAGGTGGCTGCCTGACTGCCAACTACACTTTGAGTTGTTTTTCCTTCTTCCAGGTGATGCTTGACTGCCAACTACACTTTGAGATGTCTTCCTTTCTCCAGGTGAATTCCTGACCGCTGAACTTAAATGTATTCCCTGCTCTCAAGGCGGGCTTCTGACTGTTGTCTTGAAATGTATTCTTCTGTTCTTCAGGCAGGTTCCTGACTACTGTCTTGAAATGTATTCCCTGCCCTCCAGGCGGGCTCCTAACTGCTGACTTGAATGTATTTCCTGCTCTCCAGGCAGACTCCTGACTGCTGATTTGAAATGTATTCATATGTTCTCCAGGCGGGCTCCTGACTTCCTTAAAATAGACAAAACAAAGAAAATTTTCTGCCCCAGTTTGGTGGCTGGGTGCACATGTGGTTGTAAACTAAATCATGTTGCCAAATATCGATAAAAACTGAAAGATAAGCTTTGAATTGTACTCCTTTATTCTCTAGGTGGGCTCTTGACTGCTGCATTTGAACTGTATTCCCTGCTTTCCATGCGGGCTCCTAACTGCTAAAACTTGAAATGTATTCCTCCGTTCTTCATGCGGGCTTCTGACAGCTAAAACATGAAATGTATTCCCCCATTCTTGAGGCGGGCTCCTGACTGCTAAAACTTGTAATGTATTCCTCTGTTCTTCAGGCGGGCTCCTGACTTCTGACTTGAAATGTATTCCATGTTCTCTAGTTGGGCTCCTGACTTCAACAAAACAGATAAAACAAAGAAAATTTTATGCCCCATTTTGGTGGCTGGGCATCATGTTACCAGATATTAGTAAGAATTTGAAAGCTAAAACTTGAATTGTACTCCCTCTGTTCTCTAGGCGGGCTCCTGACTGCTAAAACTTGAATGTATTCCCTGCTTTCCAGGCCAGTTCCTCACTGCTGACTTGAAATGTATTCCTTTATTCTTTAGGCGTGCTCCTGACTGCTAAAACTTGAAATGTTGTCCTCTGTTCTTCAGGCGGGCTCCAGACTGCTAAAACTTGAATGTATTCCTCTGTTCTTCAGGCGGGCTCCTGACTGCCAAAACTTGAAATGTATTTCTCTGTTCTTCATGTAGGCTCCTGACTACTAAAACTTAAATATATTCCTCTGTTCTTCAGGCGGGCTCCGGACTTCAACAAAAATAGATGAAACAAAGAAAACTTTCTGCCCTAGTTTGGTAGCTGGGCACATAGGTGAGTGTTA